>JABASC010003184.1:0-14945 GCA_019776185.1 Plutomurus gul
AAAAGTGAAAATACATATTCCAGATATCAACTTTTTTCAACCAGTCTCAGTTAACCGTCCGACTACCTTATGCTGCACCGTGTTAATAGTTTTTAATAAAACTTCGGATTGCAAGGTCTTACCAATACCAATCAAAACACCATACGTTCAGCCGCTAAAAATTGTATCATTCATAATTTAATAATTTTTTGTACTTCACAAATAACAAGAATATCTAACGATGCACTTCGACATTATCGGTATGCTCTCCGTAATTCAAAATCTACGCTCAACTAAACACATAAGGCGAAATTGTGAGTGATACAATTTGTGGTGACTGAACGCACATACATTTCGATTGCAATCCGAAGCCTTATTAAAAACTACTAACACGGTGTAGCATCGGGAGAGAAATGCATGAAACGGAAGCCTTATATAAGGTTGCTCATCTGCATATTATCCTGTTTGAATATCCTTTGTCGATTTTCAGCGGTCAATTTAGTAACGTATTTTTTAATGCCCTCTCGAGGGGAGAATTACACTAAAAGGTGGATACCATTTAGCGTAATTTTTGTGACCCACTTCGGCTCTCCACCTTTACGAAGTATTCCTCAAGATCATGGATACAAGCTGTACATCAGTGACGGAAGTGAATTATTAATGAATGTATTGAGCCGAACGAACATGCAGGTTATCATCGTTCAAAGACATGAAGGGCACACGTATGTAGGTAGATAAAGATTTAGGTGTAGAATTACACCTAAATTAATAATAAGGAATATATTCAAACTGGATGAATGGGGCTGATTTCTTCGTCAACGATGAATGCTAATGATCGGAGGGTGGAATCTAAGGGACAAAGTCCCATATATTTCTGTTCTCTGCAGACACACAGGTTTGAGGGAGGAGTTGGGGTCTTGACAAGATTTCACGAGGGGGCATTGGCTATTGTGCTGAATTCGGTGACTGCGCATCGGTACAGTAGAGTAAAAATACATATGTATCGGTTAAATAAGTTATACAAAAGCTTCCTGCTACACTGAAAGAATAATTATACATTTAACATGCTTAGTTTGTCCGTAGTAGAGGGAGGGCGTTTCGGACAAATGTATTATGTAGACAGGGGAAATATCATACTTTTTGCGGAAGTCATTTATGAACACTCCCAAACGCTTTAATGATGATTTGATAGATAGCTTTTTATTTGAAAGAAAATTATTCGTTTTTTTCTTTGAGACATTTTTAGACGATTTTAGACACTGTCCGTCCAAAATCGAGCGTTGCTCAACTTCACATTAAAAAGTAACGAGCCTACACCATATAATTTTTGATCACGTTTCCCCACATCCATCTTCCTCCTCTATGTGTCATGTTCTCCTATGATATGGTGTAAGCAGCATATTTTGGTAAATACTCAACTTGAACACTTTTACAAACACATTACATAATTAAACATTCAATCTGCCCTTGTCAATCATCCGTAATTCATTAAGTGGTTTGTGATAATACGTCTGAACGACTACTAACTAATAACTGGAAAATTAAATTGCTGCAGCCCGATGCTGAAACAGTTACAAAAGTAAAAGGGTTTCTGTTGTACACAAATATTTTCTATTTGTTCTGTGTATGTACACTGTCTGTACGCATTTGCACAAATAGCAATTAAATATTGTATGACCAATAAACAAGAAGTAGTAAAATGGGGGCTCTCGGTGGTGTCATATTATTGTCGGCTCTATTTGCAGTAACGGTAGCAAGTTACCACACTGACGTACAACAAGAGCAAACATTTCGCAACCCAATAATTGGTAGAGATTCGGCGGATCCAGCCGTTCTCAAACATTATGACTTCTATTACCTCGTCTTTACAGAAGCAGACAGAATCACCGTGCACAAGAGTCCCGTGTTTACTAACTTCCGTGATGGCGAATCCCGAACTGTTTACTTTGCTCCTCCGGGAAGAGCAAACCTGTGGGCTCCTGAGATGCACTTTATTCGAGGCAGTCTCTACATTTACTTTACGATGGATGACGGTGTGGCGGATGAAAACCATCGTATGTATGTAATTCAGGCGGTCGATCCGAATAATCCACTTGGAAATTGGAGCTCCGAAATAAGGATAGGCACAATGCATTGTATTCTTTATTTGCAATGTAATAAAACCAAATAGAACAAGGATTAGACAATTTTTTCCACACGGACGGTTTATAAATCCAATTATTTATGTAATACAAATTCACTTACAAATATTTGCTGTTTAAATTTAAGATTGTTGCCAGAGGAAGAAAGGTACGGAATCGATGGCACCGTTTTGCAATATGGAGATGGAGCTTTGTATTACCTATGGACGGGCTTTTCTGAGCCACCAGGAACGATGAATTTATACATTGCTCCTATGGTTGACCCCACTAGAGTGGTGGCTCCAAGAATACTTCTGCGCACTCCAAGGTCACCTTGGGAAATGCACGGCTTTCCTGTCAATGAAGGACCTTATGTTATACAGAATGCTGGAAGGACATTTGTCGTTTTCTCTGCCTCCTCCACATTCACACCTCACTATTGTTTAGGAATCTTTGGAATTGATGGTTTCCGCGATCCTCTGGTTCCGTCCAACTGGTGGAATGACAAGGACGAGTGTGTTTTTTGGAGAAATGATGCTGAAGGCGTTTGGACAACTGGACACGCATCATTCACCCCCTCACCTGGTAAGTATATGTATACATAGAACGAATTTTTATAAATGTTCAAGTTCAATTCTGGGGACAATGAAGAAAAAATTGTTGTAGATGACACGGAGTTGTGGATGATTTACCATGCAACTGATATTGAGAATGCGAATGGATTCAATCGTACCGCTCGTGTACAGAAATTGGAATGGAATCCCGATAATGCACCAAGATTTCCAAGACCGATTGGATTAAACACTCCCATCCCCTTGCCAAGTGGACAGAGAACAGCGGATGCGCTGTAATTGTACTCACGATGTTACAAATAAGATATTGGAGTAAAGAATCGAAAATAGAACATTTTATTTGACCGAATTAATGCACAACTGAATAAATTCCTATTTTTCATTACAAAGTATCATCGATATCATCGCACGATTTGGTTTAGTGCTATTGTTACGATAAAGCCATTACAATACAGTATAAGTATAGGTTGTTTAAAATATGATACTATATAGGACATTTATTTTCCATCTTGCAGATTTAAATTGCAATATATAATTTGATAACGATATTATTATATTATTGTGCAATTTGAGTGAATGAGTATTCTATTTTCCACTGCTACTTGCGGTAGTGGCTGATGGAGGAGTGCCGGAAGGAGGTGTTCCACTGGGTGGAGTTCCACTTGGTGGCTGTCCACTTGGTGGGGTGCCATTTGGAGGAGGACCATCGGGCCGGGAAAGCAAGACAGGTCCCACTGCAACTGCATCATTATTAGTTGAAGAGAATGAGGAAATGGGGCCGAATGCTTGCTTAATTTGTGAATCAATCTGAGAGGCTATTTTTCTTGCGTTTTCCTCAACTGCAGATTGGATAGCTTGTCCAACTCTGATTGCGTCTCCTGTTATGGTAGTAGCATTGATACTTCTACCCTTTCGACCTTTCCCCTTGCAGGTCGTATTGGCAGCAGCTGTGGTGGTGGATGCTGCGATTGCGGGTGGAGTCGGGGGGGTCGGTGGGGTCGGAGCTACAGTTGTTGGGGGCGCAGGAGCTAATAAACAATTTGAAAATTATTATTTTCCAAAGAATTGAATTTCAAACTGTTCTGAAATTGTTTTTGTGAGAGATTACATACCTTGTGGTGCAGCATGGTAAACTGCAAAGTAGGAACTTAAAATTACGAGTCCTAACACGGTAGACTTCATTTCGACAGTAATTTCAGGTGATGAGAGATTAAGTCGATTAAAGATCAAAAGTGTTCGTAAATGATGATTTGTGAAACACCGTAGCTTTTATAGGGTAAAAATTCTCCGGATAGTAAATTGGCTCTAATTACTACTGTCATTAGTCATCTTCCAACAATTGTCGATCTCTTTGTTGTATGCCACAATTAACTTGTGAATGTCAATGCCAAATTGATCTGGGCGTTGTTTCGCTTGCAGCAACGTGAATAATAGCAATTCTAATGTGTACGATAATACAGGATCTAGCGAAAAAAATGGGATGCTGATTCTATACTGGATACATGAGTAGTAACCTAATTCATTGTCATGTGAAGTGAAATCATACGAATGCGGTTATAAACTGAAAATTGTACCTTTCCACTTCCTCGCTCTTCCAGTATTTCAAATTCAGTTCAGCTTTTTTTCCTACGTGTAACGTCATCAGCTTGTTGCAATTTTTGCGCTTCTATCAAACTTAATTTATAATTAGAGCACCCATAAAAACAAACAAAAAAATTAGTGCTCTATTGTATGTCACCCTGTATCTAATGGTACTCCTCTCTATTCTAGTCAAAGAGATATGTATTGAAATATTCGAACAATTGTATAAGTGTATGCTCGAGTTGTATGTAAATGCAATCCTTCGAAAATCCTAAATTTCTGCAAATAATGTAGGCGAATTGCACAATCAATTATTTGTTTAGTTATATTTGAGTGTAATTCACAGTGACTTATAATTTTACAGTAGCAAAATGACATTTGAAGATTCCAAAGGTTTGCACATAATTCAACAAAGGTGTTAATGCGCAAATTCGAGACAAAGCATTTGCACATCATTTATGAAACTACACTGAAGAAATTATTACAACTGGTGAAGCGAAATGCCCGATTATTTAGATCATGTTATGTTATCACATATAGAGAGTAGAGACTGAAAGAGGCAATTGATGTATATTTTGTTTTGTAGTATTAGCTGAAACATCCTTATACACTTACACACAAAGAGGTTACATTATTATTCATATATTTTCTTTATTATGGTTTTGCATACCTACAAATAAAATTATGTATTCGCATTCTGAAAAAATATCTAAAAAGTAGTGTATTCATTTTAAACAAATCGGTCGTCGGCCATTGTTCGGAGGGTTGCAAAATTGAAACACATTTTTATATCAAAACAAAAACAACTTTCATGTTGTACGTGTAGTACGGGATCAATTCATCAAGAAGCAATGGATAAAAGTCTATTTTCATTTAAATACTAAAGTTATTACGTATGTACGTATATGAAATTGGATGAATATTTTAGAAATAAGTGAAGACGCGTGCTTAAGATTGATTTTCATTTTCATTTTACTGCACTTGGAATTTATTTCCCATTGTTCTTAACCTACTAATAATGTATTGATATTCATATTTCATGTCTGTATTATATTATAGTATTGTATAGCATAGTTGTATCATGTGTATTGTTGTAATGTAATGTATAGAGCATGACCATAATAATTGTATTGTAGTATATAGTAGCAGTACGAGTACTTACATATTATTTTCGTACGTACGTAGTGATAATGATAATAATTAATTAATCGATAACATCTAAACTGAATAACTAACTCTAGTATTGTATTATCATCATAGTAGGTATGTATGTATGTAATGTAATTAATCAATCCACACATTAACACGTAGTTAACATCATTTCATGTTTAACATCATCATATCATCATCAGATTAGACTAAATCTATTTCTACCATTATTATAATAACTAGGCTTCTTTTTAGTTTCTGTTGTCTCAGCATCATGCCTTTTTAGCAAGTTCCCTTTTTATAATGAGTTTTTCTGTCTGTCTTGTTTCACACCAACCAAAAATCTTTATCGGACACTTTTTTACAAGCCCGTTTTCTTCCTTGTTTTTATTTATTATTATTATCATAATAACCTCATCATCACTAGCAACCATCCGACCTAAATCTCCAGTAGAGAATTTGTAAATTCATTTCCCCAGAGTAATCAGAATCTATCCAGTGGTTTTTTTCTTTGTAGCAGAGTAGATAGTATAGTAATGACAAATTCTACTATTTCTCTTTTTCTCCAATTTTCTTCTAGTCCTTTATATTCAAGTGTCAAGTGGCATGAATTGAGTTGCAACTGAAGAAGAGGAGGAGGGGGACACACCACCTGTTCCATCCAGGACTCAACTAATCCTTTCACTTTACAATACAGTATCTAACAACATTACAGGAAGGTAATCTACAGTCACTCAGTTTCAACTACGACATATATATTTTCCATGCAACAGAGTAGCGGACCACCGGAGTCTTTTTATCCGTTTATTTAGTTTCTTCGTTACTTAACATCATCATCATCATTTGCGAAAAAGGTAGTCATTATGGAAATTTTTGCAATTTGTCTTGTAAGTTACGTTATGTTTCGTTTCCTAATCACTAGCAATTAGACCCCGTCACCTGTCTTGGAAGTTTGAATTGGAACTCAACAAGGTGAGTGTACAGTAGTAAAACAAGTCCTACACGTCCGTATATGGCCATCTCGAGGCGTTCCACTCCAAAATCCATTGAAAGTCCAATAATTAGTAGCAGCGATAAGGTTACTGTTCGATTATATGTATAATATGTAATTCAATGTTACTTTGTTTAGCAAATAGTTCCACTAACTAATAAGGTACAGATTCTAACAATTACCTACAACAGCGTTTGGTAAATAACAAGTGTTAATAGAAGTACACGTCTATGTATATACATAATACGCAATCATGATGTGTAGCTTATAGAGCAATTTAGGTAAACAGAATTCTATATAATATGTATAATAATATTATTTGCAAATTGCAGGAGAGCAATAAGCGGTTTTGCACATACCCTTTCTTTGTGCTACTTAGTTGAGAATTATTTAAATGTTCTCCAGCTCCACTCTAAATGTAACCTGTCTGTAAACACACACGGAGTGAAGCATATTATCAAATACTCAGTGCCATTTTTCTAACAGATCTTTTTGTGTGCACACAAGAAAAGGTAGTTATACTTCCATTGTGCCGTGAATAGCAAAAACCGGGATCCAAGCTTGTTTTCTTTCTGAATGTCAATATGAGAGCCTGACTTGAATAATAATAGTAAAAAATGAGAGCGATCTTATATACTGTCTGCGACTTGGGGCGTTCGTGTTGGCAATACTAAAGCCGTTTTTCATTCAATGCATCAACTCTGTGGCCCAAAAACCAAAAATTACTTCGACACTTCAAACTCTGGTATCAATCTATGAAAAATGCTTTTACTTTGTTGAATTAACGGATCTCGAAACTTTCATGTGGGGGCATAGAAGCTTCCAAATCTGTTTGACACGGTGTTCACTGTTCAACCACCATTATTAGTCTATCATATAGGAAGATGTCATAAATAATAGCTATAGTAGTAGTGTGTAAATATGAAAGCAATCATGATAATATATTGATACATCCATTTTCGGTATATCGTATTCGTAATTGTCCTTAAAATCCAAACTGATCTATACACTAGATAACATTATTACAATGCAGTATTTAAACAAAAATCAACAAAAAAAATGAGTAAGTGATTCAGAATTAGAGAAATCATTTACAGTAATTAGTACATTAAATTCCTTTGGAGGAAACATGCCGATACAGTAAACACGTAGTGACATTTTCCAGATAGTCTGGCAAAGAAATTTTTACCCATGAGAGTAAGTTAACAGATTCAGTTAGTACAGAATTAGTCAAACGCTAGCATTCATAGCAAGCAGTCGTGAATGTATTACATATAGAAAAAAGCTATGTATCTACAAAAAAATCTATTCAAGGCTCAACCTTTCGAAATTGTATTCTAACTTGTCTTGTGAGTCAATTCTAACGTCTTCCAAGCCATAGGATATATAGTTAAGGATTATTATTTTTTATCATTTACAGTTCGATCGATGGTATTCGTCAATGTCGTTTCGAGCTTCTTTTATAAACGGAGTAGACAAGAGTGTTCTTTTTTTTCGATTATTTCAGTTACCCCATTGTTTGCCACTTCCCCAACCCTACGTAAAATTGAAATTGTTGATACGTGAAGAGAACATTACAAATTGAAATTGTAAAATGAATACTCATCAAACTATCTTACCATGTTGTTGTGCTTATCATCCATCAAAAGATGACTGTCTCCCCACGAGTTGTGGTCAAGTTTAGGCATGGAGTGTTGCTGTTGTTCCATGTGTTCAAGACTGAATGGGTAAATAGGCTGCTGGTGAGTCCCAGGATTCTGCATATGCATCATAGGAGGCACGCCACCTCCGTTCATCATGCTTCCTCTAATCTCGTACATATGCTGCTGCTGCACATTACAAATTACAAAGTCAACATTAAAGATTTTGTAAATAAAAATTTAAAAAATTTTGATAAAAAAAACTAATGTAAATTTCCTCCCATTTTACCATTTGTGAAATTACTAACCTGCTGGAGTTCCAAGAGACGACTCGCGTCCACTTCCTCAATGAATCTTCGGCCCAGAAAATTCCTAGCATCCCGATTCGGTCCAGGAGGTCCATGAGAATTCACATGAGGCTGTTGTTGTTGAGGTGGGTTAGCGTTTGGATATTGTGACTGCTGTTGATTTGCGTTCGCTCCTGCATACATGCTTAGCCAAGATTGTTGTTGCGGATTCGGGGCTCCAATATTGCCGGCCGGCCCACCGCTTCCGTGACCAACTGTGTGATTTCCTTGAGGTTGAATGGAAATCGGTTGCGAAATCTGACTGTCGAGACAATCCATTGGATTAAAAGGTGTGATATTTCCCAAAGTGTTTACACCAGCACTTCCGGTGTTCTTCCATGATGCGCGTTCTTGACGCTCCCCACCTATTGGACGCGGTAGTCGCCTGTCTTCCATTTTCATTACATCTGCAAGTATTTAGGAGTTTTCCCAATTACTACTGGCACTGAATAATACAACTAAAAGTATAATTTTGTCCTAACAATGTTACAACGAAAGAAATACCTAGGATTAATACGAAGACATAATGGATTGATTAGGTAAATAAACTTTTAAAGGATGAAAAATAGGTGGGAATGGGATAAATATACGAACAAACTACAAAATAATGCTCGAAGTGAAGAAGGACTTTTGTAGATTTACTAAGGTAGTATTTCAAATAAAATTAAATAATAGAAAAGAAAGAATGCATGCACCTACAATTTGTAAAATCACCAAAAGACTTGCTTTGATTTTCGTGTGTCGCCGTTTCAATTCCAGCGGCGAGAAGAGCCTGAGGGTCAATACCAGGTCCAGCTGCACTCGCTAGAGCTGCCAACGGAAATTCCATCATCGATTCGCTCGCTCCAACGCCATTTCCTCCTCCTCCGTAGCCAACCCATTGTTGCTGCTGATGTTGTTGCGCCGCTCGACCAGAGTTCCCGCCAGCATTCCTTCCAAACTGGTTCATAGTTAGATTCTTGAACTGCTGCTGCTGCGACTGATGAAGTGCCGAATACTGATTTTGAAGATAATTTATAGATGAATTGGCTGACGATTGCAGGGGCTGGGTTGGTGGTTGTGGCTGCTGCTGCTGCTGCTGCGATGGAGGAGCCTTGCCAATCGGAAGATTGAAGCTGGGTGCTCTCGGATTAAGCCTGGAGGACATGACGATATTTGTTGGAACACCACCAGGAACCCCACCACTATTTATAGCCCCCCGCCCCACAATCCATTCGTTAACGTTATGCATTGTTAGAAAGCGATAAAACCAGCATCTCATACACACAAACCATTTTAGTGGTGTTATAACATAGTAACTCGTTTTGTTTAACAAAAGTTCTGTACAGAAATAAATAAATATTCATTTATCATTGAATTCTCTTCACATTGTGGTTGAATTCGATGAAAAATGTTGAGTATAATTTAAACGTACGTTCCCCCAAAATACAAGTAGTAATAATAAATAAGTCTCAGTCAACATTAAATGAGACCTTATTAATAAGTGACTCTCATTCAAATATGGTTTATAGTGAAACCAAAGTGCTCAAAGCAACTACGTAAAAGCTAAAAAATAAAATCTCCGAAATCCATCCGAAAAGAACTACAGACGTACCTGTTATTAGAATAGTTCATTTGGTTTCCAACCCCTGGGTGTTGCTGGGATGGAATCAAATTAGCTTGAACATCTTGATGATTTCCAAATTGACCACCCACCGGGCCATGAGACCCACTTCCAACGTGCTGATTGTGTCCTGCACCAATATGGCCATAATTTGGATTATGAGGAGGACGGCCTTGTGCTTGATTAAAAGCCAGTATGTTAGGATTAATTCCCCCATTTCCTCCAGGCTGGGCCGTTGTAATTCCCGCTGCAGCAGCAAAATGAGATGACAACGGACCTTCAATGTTATAGGCAGAATTTGGAACATTCGGAACGATTGGCGGCTGCTGTTGTTGTTGTTGCTGAATCCTTAGAATAGGTGATCCCATTGTTGTACTTCCACGGTATCCTGGTGCCTTCGAAGCGTCCGCCTAGTGAGCACACAAATTGTAAAATGCATTCAGTCTCAACAGGAGCGCCCTTATTTTTTTAACAAAAGGGGATAATGATAAAACTGTGGTTTTAGAACTAGACTATCTTCCCACTAGAATAAGGAAAGAAAGGCTGGGTTCCATCCTTTTTGATTTAGCATTGCTGCAAAAGAAAGAGAACTACAAAGTCTCCTCTGATCGGCAATGCATAGAATTTATAAAACTATAAGGAGTTTAACCACAATTGTGAAAATATAAAATAGATTTTGAATAAGTATCGAATAAGTAGAGAATCTATAGATATCGAATCATTTAACAGTAAACATTTACCTTTGGAACTTCCGATTCCAATCCGTCAACCAAATTATTCTTTCCTGTAGGAGTTAATCCCATGGCACAGGTAATGCTGACACCACTGCTTGACCCAACCAGTCCATTGGTATTGTGAACACCAACAGCTTGCGTCATTTGTGCAGTAGTTGTGCTCAAACTGGAGGAGGAAATTCCAGAAGCGGCAACTGAGGCAAAATTCATAGCACGAGAAGCACTGGAAATCGTACCGCTACTTAAAGAACCTATCAAATTGTTCTCATGGCCCGATTGCTGTGAACTATTCGAGCCAGGTGCCGAGTTTGACGTACGTGGAACCAGCTCTCCTTGTAACCAGCCCGTGGTCTTGCTGAATGTATAGTTAAATGGAGAATACTCCAAAAGGGGTTGTTGCGACTGTCCTTCGTTTCTACAACAATACATATCATTCGTGTAAATGCCACGCTTTCAATATAATTTTATATAAAATAGGTAAAATTGTAATATTTTATTAAATTGTGGTTTCAGAACTAGACCACCTTCCCAGTGTAAGAAGGAAAGATGGGCTGGGTTCCACCCTTATTTGTTTTTGCACTACTGCAAAAGAAAAAACCTACAAAAGTATCATCTGATCGGTAGTGCTAACATACTTATTTTATCTTAAGAAGAGAGGAAGTATTTACATGTAACATAAGAAACGATAACTTGGAGTCTAAAGAATACAAACCTTTCATTGATGTTTCTTTCGCGGCCAACAGCATTTTGTCCGACTGGTCCAGGATTGGTGGATGTCATATTTCTTTGTCCGTAACTAGAATCAATGGGTAAAGCAGGACCATTTACGACTTGATTAGCATTTTTGATTAAATTGTCTTTGGTAGCATTCGGTCGTTCAATACTTCCAACAGGACCAGGAGCAGTCAAAGGTCCAAGATTTAAACCCGCCAGCATATTTTGACTTTGCTGATTAATAATTTGCTGCTGTTGCTGTTGCATTTGTCTATCCATAGTAATGACTCCTGGCTGCCTTTCAACTTTTTGCTGTTGGTGTTGCTGATGGTAGGCCATCTGAATATTTTGCTGTTGCTGTTGTGCAGAAGACTGTGAAGAATTCGGTGTAGGCGAAGCGGGTTCAGGTGGTGGAGTGAGTGTTGGTGTAGTAGGAGCAGCGGGTGTTGGGGTCACGGATTTGACGCCGGCACCTGAAACTGGTGTTGGGGTGACGTTTCTTTGAATACTTGTTGAACCAAATCCTGACGCTAAACCTGCGTTAATTCCTTGTTGATGGTTTACACTATTCGAATTCGTCTGTTGGACCAATTTGGAGGCAAAGGAAACATTCGGGTTGCCTGAAATAGCTGCTGCCTGATCTCTTGGAGTAATAACGATTCTTTTTCCGAGTCCAGATCCGGAGGAAGAGCTACTTCGACTATTACTGCTATTTTTGAACAAATTGTTAATTCCTCCATTAAGAGACGAACTATTTTGAGGTGCGGAAGTGGACATTAATCCACTACTACCAACAGGTGTAGGTTTCTTGATGGGAGGGGAACCGGATTGTAATAGAGGAGGTGACGATGGTGCATTCGACGGCGCAGTCATATTTTTTAACGGTGACGCGGATCCTTTCACAAGACCAACTTGACTTCCACTGGAGCTCTTAACGATAGTAGGCGTTCCGACGATAGAACTCAGTGGTTTGAGTGGGGGGATCAGAATATCTACTGGAGTGGCCGAAAGAGCACCCGCATGATTCGAATTCGTAAAGGTAGTGGTGCCTGCGGAAATACTACAGGGCGTTGTAACGGAAGCACTCATTAAGCTTATATTCGTAGCTCCGGCTCGAGTGGGCAGCAATTTCTTTACGTCTAAATCGGGCTCATTCATAAGAGCGGTAATGAGATTATGAGCTTGTTTTGTCGCCTCAGCAGATCCTTTGATTTGAATGGTTCGCTCGGGTTGGACTTGACCCTTTTGTTGCTTTTCCACTTCTATGTGGGCTCCTGTTGCTTCTCTTATAGCGTTAATGTTGCAACCACCGCGCCCAATTACTGCAAAAGAAACAAAAAAAATTGCACAGTTACTTTTCAATTTCATTAGAATTTAGCGCCCTATAACGAGTGAATGTGCTCAAACCTCCGCACTAACAATTACTAAACCTAACAAAGGAGTGTTTTAACACGTTTAAGTTTAGAAGCTTAACTCTTAAGAACATCGCTCCATTTTTGTTTAAATTCCTATTTTGTTGGGTAACAATATTAAGATTGTTGTTATATGCCCGAATGTAATAGCAACTGTAATGGACCATTAATAAATTTTGTACAAAAAAGTATGTTTACTAAAATTTCTGTAGCAAACATTACTGCAACGATCCTGTTAAATATTTTTCAGAGAGATAAATATGATCAAGTCATGGGACCATGACCTGGCATAATACAATAATTGATGTTCCTGAATTGGACCCAGAAATTACGGACCCGGACCCGATTAAATTACTTATTTAAAAAGTGAAACCAACTAAAAACCAATGTTGCAGTTGGAGATCGGAATGTAAAAAAGCAAAATGTCGTTCAACAATTCAGTTATACCGACCTTCAACAAGAACAAACACCTTGTCCCCTTCTGTTGCAAAATACGATACAAGAGTTTTCAAGGGACAGATAATGCAAATACTCATAAAAGTTGTACGCTACTGTAATTCAATAATAGTAATACATAATAGATCTGGGTTGCAAAATTATATTTTTTACGAACAACCAAAGCAGAAATGGAGCGCCAACCTCGTGAGTGGATGTAATTTATTTTAATATTACAGGATTAAAGAAGTTTAAATGCAAGGATTGTGGTAAAGGATTCAAGAATAAATGGGGAGCCGACAGATCGTATGTCGACATACGTCGTCGTTAAAACTCGTCGCAGATATTCCAGACCTGAAGACAATAGAGGGTATAATGTATGGTTATCAAAGTGTAAATTAGAAATATTTTTGTACAACCTCTGGCAAAAGAAAATGATCAACAACACCGTTGGTCGACTAATGGATGTCTCCGTACCGTACGCCGTACACACATATCATAGCAATTTGATGATGTCAGCAGATAATATGCTCGCAAAAATTCAACAATCAAAGAGGGTTCAGAGGATTTTCTAGGTTGTGGGATGAGTAAAGAGGAACTTGAGAACGATTGGTATTATACTATGACCACAACGAATTAGTTGCACTCAAAGTTCATGGTCTCCTGAAGGTGTCTTCTCTAAACTTAAATGGCACTTCCGTGCGAAATGCCGCCAGAGTGCATTTCTTATTTCACGAGATAAGTGGAAAAATAAAACGTAAAATCGATCTCATTGCAGACAAACTACCTCAGAAAAACAGAAACTTTTTTTGTCACTACTTGATTCATTTGGAATTTAGTTATTATTATTTTATTTGTTAATGATTTTGTAATGAAAGAATTAGTTACGAATATAAGATTACAATTACAGTAAAGATGCTGAAATAAATCAGTTACCTCGAGAGATTACTGAGGAAGGAACAATGACTTTCTTGGAGCGGGACGAAGGACAACTGCGAGTCACTTCTTTCCAACCATCGTCTTTTCGATTTGGATTCGACTTGATGTTTACATTACCAAGACCAATCCCTAAATATTCAAAAACAGGACAATTACAAGTAAAGCAATTACTAGTCTTTGAAAACAGACATTGTGGTAGGAAATTATTATGAAAACCAAATACTTGGTTATTTTAACAAACTTAGTTATGGCATGGGAAACAAATTTCAAACAAATATTATTTCAATTCGAATTGATTATTTACAGTAAAGGTAATCAAGTCAGTTCAAATTTCAAATGGTGATGAAAAAGCATTGTACACATACCCGAAGAAACAGGAGCGTAAGTCATATGATTGTGAGAACCCATTTCATGATCGAATGCACTTTTTCTCAACTGGGACGGATTGAGAGATATTCCCATTAGTGGTTCGGGACCCATGTTTCCACCGAGGTTACACATCGTTACCTCATTCATCCCTTTCATCGATTTTTTGCTTTGCCTTTATAGAAAAACACAAATTTTAAATTATGATGAACACAAGAAAGCTGATAATGACAATACTTGTGCAAAATAAATTTTAAAAGTTGATGTAACCATTTATATAATCTTCATACTCATGATTCTTAAAAAATAATCCCATTTTTAGTGAAACCCTAATTCAAATATGTGTATAAAAACAAATTTAGT
>JABASC010003185.1:0-14927 GCA_019776185.1 Plutomurus gul
TAATATGATGTACACAATGCACACAGAAAAATCCCCAACTATATAATGACAAATGGTCAAAATAGGTATGAATTTTTAATGAAATGTTAAAAGAGTTAAATATTCAATGTCACTACATCTGTGTTATGTGCTGTTATGTCCATGAGGTAAATAGTGTAGATAGGTATGTATTGGGTAAATCGGTCTACTCGTTTGTTTATCCCTTATATTCTGGTTTTTGGATATTCAAAAATGGTTACACTCTTGGTAACTCTTGTTTTTGTTGAATTTTTTTTCTGAAACCCAGTGTCTTGTGCTAAAATTGTAAAACAAAATAAGTATTATATTTTCCAAGACAAGGATTCAGTATTGAATTGATATATCTCCTAGATTTAGTGCTTTACATTTTAGGACTATACCTTCCCAATCCGGCAAGGTGAATCCACATTGTACACTTAAATATTTGTAAAATAATAAATGATAATAAAGCAAAGTACTTATGCCATTGTACATGCAATACATAGTAAGTACAGTTATTTTTGCCTTCCGTAAAATTATTTTATCTTTTTTACAAGATAGGAGGTAATACACGTTCAAATTTATACAGTGACTATATTGCAGTAGACCTTACATTGCAAATAAAAAGGTAAATAATTAGAGACATTGACAGAAGACACCGGCGCATAATATTATGCCAGTCGACAAATCGTGCTTTGAACTGTCTATTATTTGTTGAGCACATCTGCTGCATCGCTTATCACGGTGAAATTATTTACAGTACCTAATTCAAGCGATAAATTATTACACCATCAAGCAGACCGACATGCACGTAAAATTTAATGAATCATCATCTAACTTATTAGTCTATGATTTGCATCACACTACATACAGCCGGGAGGCTGTTTTATAGCTCTGAAATGGAGGACGATGGCTGTTTTTCGAAATCAAATTCAGAGGATAATTTCGTGTCACATGGAGAAGTGATTAATTTTGTTTTTCCAGCAATAAAGCATTCCTCGGGCGTTGAAGCAATGGAAGGAAGTGTAAATTCAAATTGTAAACATGCAAGCAAATCCAAATATCAATGTAGAGTGAACGTTTGGCAAGGACTTGGTGTATTAGTCTTTATTGCATTAGTTATTTTAATTTTTCTACGCGTGCTTGTGCAATCAAACAAATCGACTTTTATAAAGGTATTATTTGAATTTCAATGATTTAAGAAGAAAAAACTTTAGATTTTTTTCGAAAAATGTATGTAATCTTAGATTTCTTAAATGTTTGTGCACCACAAAGCACACTAAAAAAATAATACGTATTCTTTCCGTACAAAACAGTATACAAAATCGAAGTTCTAAACAATAATATTTACAACAATTTTTTTTGCATTCCTAGGAAGAATTTTCCGAGAGAAAAGAAACATCTTGTAACATGTTTCATTTGCATTCTACTTTACACGGTATAATGATACACAATAAAAACCGAAGATCCTTCCATGTAAAATCCGCATTACAATAAAATTCACAAAGTTATATCTTAAATGTAATCATTACCCTGACATATTTTGCTTCTTGACTAGATAGCACCTGCAGAACCCAGGGTTGCAATACTTCCGCTACAGAGCTTCTCTCTTTTATGGACAAATCGCATGATCCTTGCACGCAATTCTATCAGGTAAGTTAAAAAAGTTTTATAATTTCGCTGAATTGTTGTTCATTTATATACAGTGCATCAAGTGGCCAGGAAATATATTCATGGTCCCGTCACACACCCAAATACCCGATTTCTCCCAAAAAATCCAAAAACCCCTCCTATAAATTAGCCAATATCGTAGTTTTGACCATTTTGTACAGTAAACCACAAGTTTGTCGCTTGACTTCTAGCTGGTGGCTATTATTATGTAATGTGCTACTTAATGTAAGCGGCTACGCAAATTCTAGCTATGCACTCGATATCGGGATTACATTGTAATGAGTAATATTTCGGATATACATAAAATCATTATATATGTATTACTGATACTACACAATGCGTTATGATGAACTTAATAATACAATATTTAAATTAGGGAGTGATTGTAAATAGAAATGTGAGGTAATTAGAACCTATTTAAAGTATAAAGAAGCTTGTAACAGCTTGTTAGTGTTGTGTCAGTTTAGAGTGCGAAAGCAGTGTTTGTGCGTATGCATTTAATTGTAAGGAGAAGGAGACTTCAATTTAGCGTCAGTCTTGGTCGTCGTTTATTAGATGCAAATCTTCTAATGTAGGATATTTGAAGAAAAGCAATGTGGCCGAGTTCCCAGCTTGTGAATATTTAGTTCACTTCTATTCAATTATTAAAATGAATTGTTAAAATGCAGTATTTTCTTGCAGTATTCCTGTGGAGGTTGGAAGAATGTTCCAAAGTTGAGTACGAATAGGAACCGGACGATAGGTATTCTATCGGAAATCCATCAACACAATTTACTCATCATTACAAATATTTTGGGTATTCACATCTATTACACATCTATTTTGACACTTTATTTCCTTTGATCCAAACAAATTTAACTTTACTCGTTATCTATATTTACAGCTATGTAAGTATTACCTACTAGATTGTGGAATCTTGAAATAAATATTTATTTATATAGTAATGTTCCAGAAAATATGGTGCTTTTGTATATAGTTAAATAGTTACTCACGCAGTGACAGTGGCCAATCTAAAAAAATTATTTTGGGGATTCAGCTCTATCTTTTCTACCTTCACTTGTTAGCCCCGCCCAGCCCCTCCTTCTAAATACTTTTTACGTTAATTTTTTAGATTTGGGTCTGTTGGACCCTTATTCTGGAATCTCCTCTGTTACTGAAAAATATTTATGATTTCATTAAAGACGATGATTCGCGTATAAATTAGCAATGGAATTAATTTTTTTCTTCTGAAATTACGGTATGTCATTTCCTATAACTTGTGGATCAACGTTGGATGTTGCACATCAATAACTTCAATGATTTTTGGGTGACCTGTTTCAACTTTGACCCCGATGTAATACCCCGGGAACAACATTGATGTTAAATAAAATCGGGAAAACGGATTTTCCATTGCATTTCCTTGAAATGAAATTAACTTTGTGATATGTCTGAAGTGAGCGATGTATAATCGAAAAAAATTCTATTTAGAAACTGAAAGGCCGTCATGGAATTCTGCCGTGAAGGAAGCTAGGAATTATTATATATTATGCAGAGACAATATCACAAATGACTTCTTGACTAATTCTCTATATTGTGCTAATGCGACTCTACGGCGTTTTCCAAAAGAAATAGACCATCTGTACCTGGACGAAACGATGTCCTTCGAAAAGCAAGAGGAATTGCACAATCTGGTAGAAGATATGAGAAAAGCAATTATAAAAATGACTACAATGATTTCTTGGATGGATAAGGTTACTAAGAATAAGATCATGTCCTCATTGTCGGCCATAAAAGTGAATGAGGGTAACAACAGAAACGGCGACCCTTCGAAATATCCTGAAGCCGTTGTGGAAAATGCATCCTTTGATGTAGCTAAGGGAATGATAATTCACGCGGGGATATTACAAGCACCTGTTTTCGCTGTATCGTACCCGAAAATTTTTAATTTCGCCCGGTTGGGGGCCATCATCGGTCATGAATTTTCACATGCTGTCCATTTTTACGGTTAGTTAAAGTATTACGTAGCTGTGTTACCTAAATTTACGTTGAAAATCCTGATGAATTATATTTATTGGATAATTTAATTTAATTGTACAGGGTGTTCCAGAATGAACCTGTGAACTTTGACATTGAATAACTGAACTTTCATTTAGAATTCATCGCTTTCATTCCCCTTGTTTGAATTACGTTCATAAGTTGTTCAATGTCAAAGGTTAACCGGTTCATTCTGGAACACTATGTAATTACAAATTATGTAATATTCAGGAAACCAATCGTTTTTAGAACTCAACCAATGCATTGTGAATCAATACAATAGTTTTCAAATCTTCCACGGTCACTTTGTCAACGGGATGTTGACTTTGGATGAGAATTTTGCTGATATTGCCGGCATTCAAGTGGCGTTTAGGGCGTACCAGGACAATCACTGTGCAAGCTACAAGAGTGCTACCGATTTGCAGATGTTTTCTCAGGCTCAAATATTTTTCATCGCAGCGGCTCAAGTATTTTTCATAAATTATCAAATTTAAAATCAAATTAAAATTGGACAATCTATTTCTAGGTAAATTAATTTTTCACGCGTTTATAGAATCACTGCAGACTGTTGGCTTCAAAGGAGATTGAAATTGCAAAATTGGGTAGAAGATTGCATGCTCCAAGCCAAGCAAGATTGGTGGGAAAAATGACAAATTCAAAAGAGTTTGCTCAAGCTTTTGGATGCCCCGTGGGAACTTTGTACAATCTCAGTCACAAGTGCAAAATATTTGATTAGACTCAATAAAGCATAGGAATCTGGCGACAGTTTTTATTTGTATAAAAAATTTCAGAACTCATACATAATTATAATTCAAAATTTCACAAAATTATTCGAATTGATTAGCAATTGGACTTCCAGGCACGTAACTAGAAAAGTGGAGCCCTATCATTTGTATTTTACTTTAGCATATCGCACCCTACATTTCCTCCACGTTAATTATTATGATTGGGGGGCTGAAGTTCACCCTATAAATACGTCCCTGTCGGCATCACACGAGTAGACGATATTTGGCTTCAACTCAACGTTGATGCGCAAAATATTCTAAAAATTCAAAGTTGTTGTCAAAGATTACAATATCTTTGCTTGTTGTTTGTTTATTGATAAATGTCATTTAATGGCGAATTGTTATACACACCAATGTAACGTTGAAGTCAATCAATCAATGAAAGAGTGTGATAAAAGTGCTGACATTTTGAGTCTCTGAATCCAACAGAAAAACGATGAATCATTGAACTGTGGGTTCTCCACATAAGCAATGTTTACAATAACAATGTGTGTTCATACCAAGCTTCCAAGTTTTTATAGTTGTTATACAAATGCCTTTGACAAACGACAGTTTGTCAATGGAGAAGAAAAATATTATCGTATAAAAATGGAATCATTGTGACAATAACAGGCGACAAATAATACAGGATGCAAGAAGTGTCTTCTAACGCGAAACGGGATGAATCATCGTACTTCTTATCATGCCCATTAAATTATATTGCTGTTTATCGCTTGAAATTACTTGGACTTAAAAAATCTCTAATCCCCTTATCAAAATAAAAGTTTTTAAAACAATTGTATACTTTGCGATAAAGGATGTTCATCCCTATATATATGTATGCATCTATTACCTGTGTTTTATTACATAATTTAATCCATTTTATTCATTATTGCAAGTTTATTTTAATATTTTCAGATCAAATCTACGCCGTTACAGTCAGTCAGTGGCGTAACTATAAAGGAAATTTGACGGGGACACCGCCAATCTCACTTAATGTTAGAAGTCAGCTCCTCCTTCCTTTAAAATTAGGGGGTCCTTATAATATGTACCTCTTAAATACGCGCCTTAGGGGAAGGCCGAGCCATTAGATCTCTCCTACCCTCCCCTATCCACAGACGCCTTAGCAAAGAAAGTGCAATGTGCCATAGAGTGACGCATAATCTTCATATTTGGGGACATGAATTTTGAAATGTTTGTTTCAAAAATGCACGAGTGTGTAGAGGGTCAAATATTAGCTAAAGAATTGGTTAACAACGTTTACAAACTGTGTTGATAAGTACAAAAAAATTCAATAAAAACAGATGCATCTTTAAATTGTGAAATTGGTGACGCAGGAACACATAAATAAGTAGTTTCCTCATAAGAAATCAGCACTCGCTGTAAGTTCACTTACTTGACTTACGTTTTTCTAAGAATTTAGGCAACCATAATTTCCAATCTACATATAGAGGAAGTAAATATATAGAATGAAGTAACAAATATCCGTGTACAGTTTTATCCACATTTTTATTGATTTTATTTTTCGAAGTAAAATCAAGAATTAATTTCATTTGAAAAAGCAGGCAGTAAGTCAACCATACCCACCGGTGAGTACAGTTGACTATAGTGGGTGCAGTTAACTTCGTGCGTGTAAAAAATTATATTTAGGAATATATATATAAGAATTTATAGTAATAATTTTGTCTTCTCTACCTACACTTTCGACCCCTTCTAAATTGGTGTCTAACAAGTTACTGTTTCAATGATCTTATTCCAAACAAAGATAACGCATACAAATTGATGTAAATACGTCAACTGTCCCCACAAGTCAACTGTACCCACTCTGCCCTACAGAACGAATACATTAAATCTGCAAGTCACAGCTATTAGCATAGACTATTGTCATTACTCATTACTATTACCATTATGTATGTACATAATTACCAGAGGTGTTGCATTATGTACACAATGTTTATATAAGCAATGACATGGACATTGTGACTCTATACTACACTAGTAATGATCACCCCATAACCGATTGATGTACCTACTGTATTGGTATTGATAACACACGTGCATTTTCATGTACTTTGTGAAATGCACGTGTATTCACGAAGCGATTAAATTTTTCAATTCGAATGTGATTTCCACACTAGGTATGACTCTCTCATTATCAGTTTACCTTCATGTGATGCATTTGTGACAGAATTATTAACCCAATTAATGCTACGTTGGTCCCATACTTTGTAGGAAGTGTACTTGTCATCCTTTTTCAAATACGCCCATGATTTATATTTGTCAGAAGCTAACTTTCGATGTTTAACCACATGTATACGACATTTGGAGGTGCATCACAAAAGTAGTGATTGTTTAATAGCTTTTGTACGTGACTGACTACATTACAATTGGTGTACGCAAGGGGTAAGCCAATCCATGACCGCACTGGCACACAATACAATTCAAATATTAGATAAGCATACTCTCTAAACATTCCATATACCAAAAGGGCAAAACCTATGACGACAATATCTGGTCAGATATTGTACTACTCAAGAGACGAAACGAGAAAGTAATCTTAAGATTCAGCATTTTGTCATGAGAGAATCCACAAAATATTAAAAAAATAAGACTGCTCTTTTGGCAACCATCTTAAAAGGTTTTTAAAAACTTTCTGGCCATCTTCATACGTTGTGCGACCTTTGGTCACTCGATTTACTTGACACGTAAAATCGCAAGTAAATGGGAAATTCTAACAAAATACATTCATTTCTCGGTTACATGTCTTAAGAGTCGCGTTCGCCTATTGTGCAGACACACTTGTACATATTGTCAGATCTGTATAGTGGATTTCCTCCATTTAAAGTGATAACAGTGTTATACACGGAGGAAGGGGAGACGTGTTTTATCACACTTTTCCAGTGAACTAAACGATTTAGTCTGCACTAAAAGAAGCATAATACTATTCGTGAACTTGTCTCGGCTTAATTGTGTAAATATGTGTGCTTTCATGTATTTCCATTTAGTTGCATGTAATTCGTTGTGTGCCACAGTAAATGAATTATAGTATTAGTAATGTGATTTCTGCCGTTAACATTGAAAGGTTACACTGTCTATGTTTGCCTCTGACTCACTCAGCACAGATTTAACGAGAATTTCACTTTTATATAGAAGCTGAACAAAAACTCAATCAGGCAATTGTTTCAATTACGCTGTTGTGGCCGACCGCTTAATCGTAATCTCACACTCCTGCTCTGGTTCCCAATCTGCGAACAACTCAGTCCTTGTGGTTGTTTTTGGAAGTGTTCGATTGTGAATATTTTATTTCTGGTGATTGAAGAAAAGTTATTTCCATTTTCATTGATTCATATCGTTCCATTGATTATCCTCTAACTACGTAAATACAATTGTCGTCACAGTCGACCGCAAGCAAATACGACAATCTCATATCTGAATTATAAGGAAATAAAAAAGGAAATAAAAGGAGCAGGAAGATGCACATTGCAGTCATTGCACTTTTGTCGTGCTAAGTGTTTCCTACTGATAAGGCATAAATACTCCAGAATAATACATACAAACAGTTAGTGAACACGAGACTGGAAATATGGGTGAAATAATTGAAAATTTGCACGAACCGACGGAGCCGAACGTTTATTTCAGTGTGGGTGGACACGGTGACGAAGAATTGTCGGGTGTCGCGTCATGGGAATGGACATGGGATCGTTCTCTGAAAAGCATAATCCTCACTCCAATTGTTTTGTTCACGATTTTGGGCAACTTCTTGGTGTTGTACACTTTTGTGACACGAAAACGTGACCTGAGGTCACCCACCCACATTTTCATCGCGAACCTGTCCCTGGCGGATTTCTTGGTGGGGGTGATGGCGATGCCGTTTCTTGCAACACTTCATGTGACAGACCGATGGTATTTTGGACTGGGATTCTGTCACGCATGGGTCATCATTCATTTTTGGCTGTGCTCCGCCTCCATTTTGTCTACGTGTGCCGTGTGCATTGAGAGGTATGTGGGCGTGAAGTACCCGCTGGAACATTTGAACATCATGAGCAGACAACGAGTAGGGGCAATGATTCTGGCTGTTTGGGCGTTGGCGGGAAGTTTGACTCTGACGTCCGTGTACGCTTGGCCAGAGACTGCGGTGAGCAAGGAGGAATTCGGTTGCATCATCAACGGTCAACTGGGTCACGTAATCATGGCCACGGTGGGAATCTTGTATATTCCCGCCATTGTAATGATGGTTCTCTATTGGCGGATTTTCGTTATTGCCACGGAACATTTAAAAGCTCTGAAAAAGAAGAATGGCGGCGCAGGATGTACTTACAGTGCCATTGAGGCGGAAAAGGGCTCCAGTACCTCCACCACCGGCATAAATATAAGCACCAGCGATGACCTCGGAAAAGGTGAACCAGTCAGTAGCAGCGGAAATGAAAGTCGGGATAATGCGGGGAAAATGGAGAAGGGGAAAGTGGTAAAATCAAAAGAGAGGGCAAGTAGCAAAGAAATTAATCTGGCAAAAAGGTTGGCAGTTTTGGTTGGAGTTTTGTTGTTTATCCTATATTCCTTTTTTTACTCTGTTCCTCATTAAAGCCGTTCATCCCGAATTAAACAACAGTTCGGGCGTTGAGGTACTCTTCCGTACGTTGGGTTGGATTCGGTATTTCAATAGTTGTATCAATCCTGTTATTTATGCTTTTGCAGTGCCTGCCTACAAGAAAGCTTTCAATAATGTTCTCTTCAAAGGGAAATTGTAGACCCTGTCAATTGAATTAAAAATTCCCCCAAAATAGTTGTATTAATCCCGTTATTTATGCTTTTGCAGTGCCTGCCTACAAGAAAGCTTTCAATAATGTTCTCTTCAAAGGGAAATTGTAGACCCTGTCAATTGAATTAAAAATTCCCCCAAATCATTATACACGTTTGAGCTAAGTAAGTCAGTTTTCAGGATTTGCATTATTTTCTTAAGTGTAGAAAAAATGTAGTAAGTAATCTCCGTATCCGTGTCTCAAAACATATTTACTACTAATTTAAATAGCATGCAGATTTTTTATAATTTAAATAAATGTTTCTTATTGGTGGAATAGGATAAACATGAGTAGAAATGTAAAAATGGATATAAATATTCATACAAATCAAAGGCAAACTTTGAATACATGAAGAATTATTATATAAGTTCCTGTTGCCATTTATTGTGTACATACTTGTAAGTTTTTATTTATGCCAATAATGTTATTAATGAATACATTTATGTATGTTGTATTAATTGTCACTTGGCAGGATATGCATTGTATTTGTGAAAACAACCTTCTAATTTTTCTCTTGTTTAATTATTGTCGAATAAAAGTTTTCATGTTGTGCTTCTTAAACACTTTACTATTAATTAAATTAATTATTTGTCCTGTCAGGACAAATTCATCACGATGGATGAATTTCCATCGAAAAAAGCTTATAAACACAGCCATTCATTCCCCTTCATCCATCGGTCCATTTTGTCCATCAAAGTACACAGATGAAAGAATTTAAAACGGATTTCATCGGTACAAAAGAAAATTCTGCCACTATTATGTACCGCTGACGGTTTAAATGGAGAGCCTGTCCAAAAAGGTTCCACATGAAGTGTAATGGTTAAAACCCATTTTTAGTAATGACTATTGACGTAGAAAAACTAAGATTGTGTGCATCATAAACATTTGTCCAAAATGGCCGGTCAAAACAACGGAAAATGTGTTAAATCAGGTTTGCGGGATACACACTACACACAGCACAACATGTATGGTTAATAATGATCAATGATCATACAAATAAATATTAGGTACTAATGTTATTGCTACGAATAACAAAATATATGCACGGTGGTTATACAGCGGATGTTAGGCTCTAACATCGTAGATTAGATATGTGCATTCAGTTACACGAGCATCATCATAAATCATCCTCTTTCGAAGAAATCTCATCAGGTTCGTCCTGTCCTTTACACATTGGGTCAGCAATAGTAAATTTGAGATCCACTGGCCCGCTGGGAACTAGTGCGCAAAAGCGTAATCACATTGTTTAGTATGCCAAGCAAAGAATAATTCTACAATCGCAACTTTTATAAATATTTTCTTATGTACATTAATACATGAATGTAAACTTTGCACACTACGAAATATTGATATTATAGCTGCGCAATAATAGATTTTTACTCGGTATATTAGTATATGGTGGTTGGAGCGATGACGCCAGTGTAGATGAGCTGATGGGAACAGTGGAGTAATCCTCTAGGCAAGCAAAGGGTAAAGGGGTATTCAATTATTAAGTCGGTATATTACCAAATATACAGATACCTACAGTAAATGTTTCAAGGATAACTGGCTTTAAACGATATTTATCTATTTCGAATTTGTACCATGTCAGAAACTGGCACAATTTTTTTGTCAGCGACTCTCCAAATCAAAAATGCAAAAATTTAAACCTTTTTTTTCAATTTAAGCAATTTTCATCTATATTTTCTAAATACTTATTTCATATTTGGATTTTTTCAAAAGTCTCATTCTATTTTACTGTCCTCCTTTCAGTTCAACAAAATTCCCATATTTAAATTATGCACGTAATGCGAAATGAAATGTAGTAAATGCATAAAATTTATTCCAACAAAAACCCATTTAATTAATTTAATATAGAAGTCCCATAAAAGACAACTATTGTCTAACAATTAACAGGAAAATAAATCAAGGAGAAAATAAAGAAATGTTTAAAATTAACGTTGAATAAACACCACAGAATTTTCAATCATTAATATTTATTTCAAGACCAGATAACAGAATAAAAAAGGAGGAATCCAGCAATTACTGTTTTATTGTTTTTGCTGCTGCTTTGATTTCATTTTATCAATGAATCCCCTTATGGCTCCTATTTTATCCTTATTTTTTGGATCGGACAACGCTTTCATTGCCTTTTCCGCGTAAGGTTTCGTCTTTTCATTCGTCATTGCCTTGGACAGTAATTTCATAACTGCGGCATTGTCAATTTTCCCGCCTTTAATAATATTCTTCAAACCTGACAGAATACTCTTCTTTTCAGCACCTCCATCATCCTACACATTTATTTTAAATTTGCATTAATTTCACTATTTACTTATATAATAACAATCACATAATTATAAATACAGTTTCTTTGATAAGAAGGCAATGGAACTATTACCTGTGCTTGAGCGAGCGCGGCAACGCAGAAAAGGGCTACAATGATAGCAATCTTCATTTTTCCAACTTGAATTTTTCTCTCTTTTGGGGAGACTGGTTCAATTGCCTGTAATGACTTCAGTTCAAATTTTTTCCTTCATTTTATAGAAGTTCTGCCACGATAAATCTCATTTTGAATAGAATTCAGAAATAAAAGCTGTGCCATTATCGTTTTATGGATAGATTCTTATTTTTTAAAAGCACATAGAGATACATTCCCCTTGTGTGTGAAACCCATCAATGCATTAGTATTTTTATATTCAATTCAATTCCCACGCATGCATTTCCGCAATAAATAAATTTTTCTATTTGTATAGAAATATCCATTCATGGGCATATGTGACTTGAAGTCAGGGCCGGTTAAAGCTTAAGCTACGCCCGATGACACCTATAAGTTTATTATAGCTAATGCCCACTGCATGTAAAATGCATACCTAGGTATGCATTATTGGTTTATTATACATATTGGTATATTGGTAACCATGCTATTCCAACTAATTGCTTTAGTAGTTCAAAGATAAAGCAATCTCGAATATGTGACACTACTATTTCATGCCTCATTGACGCGCTATTCGGAGTAGTCAGCAAATTCCATTAAGCATTTTGTTTGCATAATATTGTTTGTTTTGTTTGCTAATTATGCCATTATAAGTCCCACGAAAATGCACTATATTAGGCTGTGGTATAACTTACTACTAAGAGAGTACAGTCAGTGTACTGGGCCATCAATTTGACACAAGATACCTATAAACACACTGCAAATGTGAAAATTTCAAATCCTGAATTAGTTTTGTATTTTTATTTCATATTTAATTGCGAAATGTAATTAGTACAGCTTTAAACTGAAAATTCTTGCAAAATGATTGGGTTTGTCCATTGTACACAGATCACGCCTCCACTATTGTTGTAATTAAAATTTGTTCGTACGTTCACCGGGAATATGGTGACTACTTATCTTACCCAACGTTAAATTGGCTCCACCCACCCTCCCACTCCCTCCCTACCTTACCGAAGGTTTTAAAAGGGGGTAAGTGCACCCCTAGATCCGCCTCTTCGGATATTCCCCCGATGCCCAGACCTTAAACGCTAGCAATGAGGGTGAAAATAAACATGTAGGACCATTGGAGATAATTGATATCCCACTAATTGAAAGTGAACAAAGCAGAATCTGTATAATTTAAAAGTATATGAATATTTTTATTCATGCGGAAATTGTTTAGCAAATTTCCACACGAACTTTAAAATTTGATTTTCCTGATAATGTAAATACATATCATAATAAGTAATTTTAAGTGCACAAACGGTTGTTGCGAACAATTGAAGAATAAACAGTGTGTTATTACATTTTTGCATGACTGCTTTGATATTTACGTTATACAGACCACGTCATATTCAAAATTATCAATGGGTACATTAATGAAACTAAATGCACAGTTCATATCGACGCAAATTATTCACTTCAAAAGAATCATGAAATGTGGCCGAAAAAGAACTGGCGGTGTGGATAAATGAGATAAAAAATACATGATACTGCACTACAAATATATTGTGTGCATTTTTTCTAGTTTACAAATTTGGTAGCATCTTTTTGTACTTTATGTATGTGCGTCACGATATAGACGTTGAGAGCGTGTGGTTGGTTATCCCAACAATAAGTAGGCAGCTGTAAAGGATTCATCTTCAAAATTAATGGACACACGCATTAACCATTACACGTACGCGGTGGTACACTAATGACAAAAGAGAGCAATTTACGTAATGAAATAAATTGGAATTGCCAGCAGCTGGACAAGCACAATTTAAATACTCTGTTAATCATGCGTTCATACCTGATGGTAGAAATTCAATGATTCCAGCAGTGCAATTCTAGGAGAACAATCTGATTTCATTATTCTATGGTTGAATACGAATTAAATATATGTAATATCTTAATCACTCGTTTTAATTACCATTTATAATTTATAACAATGCAGTGTGGGTGTGTTTTTCTTTCTGAGAGATTCAGATGTGCAAAAGATAAAATGTACAAGAAACTTTACTTTGAAAAGGTTACATTATTTTGAGTATTTCTGCAAAGGAAGATGATATAGGTATGTGTATTATTATAAAGTGTAGAATATTTATCTGTATTATTGGAAATATAGAGTAGGAATT
Source organism: Plutomurus gul (assembly GCA_019776185.1). Classification (NCBI taxonomy): domain Eukaryota; kingdom Metazoa; phylum Arthropoda; class Collembola; order Entomobryomorpha; family Tomoceridae; genus Plutomurus; species Plutomurus gul. Next base: position 13,814 of record JABASC010003185.1, read on the forward strand.
CAACGCGTTCTGAATAAATTTGCAGAAAACAACAACAATGTGAGATAAAAGTTGTGGTTAGCAATTAAATATTATACAGAAAACCAGTATTAACTACGCCCCCAGACCATTATTACGCACTCTTGCCATTCGATCCCATATTCCAGCAGTGGGATTTTTTTCTGCACCAGTTATAGTAAGTGTGCAGTGTGCACTTACTGTAACTGCTTGGATAATTGGATAATTAGAATATCTACGTCTACTGCTACGTGCTGTGTTAGATATTCCTCTCAGCACTCTTATACTTACTTATATTATAAATGAAGTTATGACAAAGCAAACCAGTTAGTACGAAATCTTTAGAAGTGGGAATTTCCTCCTAAGTCGTGAGTCGTGGGTAAGTCGTAGCCGCGTACACAAACATTCCATTCTCCCGTGTCTAAGATCACTGCTTCAACATCAATGTTACGTGAAAATCGAAAGCATGATGGCAGTATTGAAATTTTTGTCGATCGTATTAATTTTATTGTATTTTGCACACGTGGCCTACGGGGCAAGGAGGCGAGGAGATCGGTATTATAGTTTGCAAAAATCTAGAAATTACAACCAAAATAAGTAAGTTAATTACATTTGAAAATAATTTAACGTAACGTAAACTTTGAGTTGAATTTATTGCAATTTTTTCAGTTTTTATGCTGAATAAAGTTATTCAAATTAAGTTAATTTGTTTTAGGACCCTCTGTGGACCTGGAGAGGTGTACCACAAAGAGACACGGAAGTGCTACCGTCTGGGGGACAATTCTCCTTGTGGGAACATGATGAAAATATTCCGTATTCCAAAGGATTCAACGTATGGACTGTGTGGGTGTTCGGATGCCTGCTTCCAACGCCCTCTAGTTTATTGGAAACCAGAACGAAAATGCTATTTTGCTTTTGATCAGGTAATACATTATTCTTATATATTATATTCTTACGACTTAGAGCATTCCACCTCCACCCTCAAAATTTTCTGCATTTTATATTGAAAAAAGTTAAATAAAATGATTTTCTGGTGGAGCAAAAAGGATAATTTTATAATATTTAGGAGAGATCGATACATGTATTTATATTATTCGATAATTATATTGATTTCCGA
>JABASC010003186.1:0-14924 GCA_019776185.1 Plutomurus gul
TATAATTTTAAAAAAAAGCCAAAAGCCAGCCAGCTTTTTTAAATTTGTGAGCCAGCTTAAGCTAAAAAAGGCAAAAGCCAAAAAGCTGGCTTTTAGTTCCCTGATCTAAATTACCCACAATTGGCTCATTAAATAATATTTGAGCACATGGGGCGTGGCCAATGTATGTGATTGCCACTTTTCCTTATTACTAACGTATTTGAAGTATCGTCCCTAATATTCTCTTTCACGATTTCAATATTTCCTGTAAAGATTGTTGAGAAACCTACAATTATTCCAGTCTTCTCCCATTTACATTTTCATAAGAAATTAGTATTAACAACATTTCCGCAGAATTATATCTTTAATAGTCTATTGTGACATAAGATACATATGTATCAGTAAGGAAAATAAATTCATTTAATATTTACTGGAAAAAATTGCTGAAAATCCTTATGTACAAATTTTATAATTTACTGAATTTATTATAAAGTTGCGATAAATGATAGATGTGAATGATGAACAACCATATAAGTTCACAGACCAAACGAATATATGAAAATTTATGCACAAACAAGCGTACACTATAAAACTTCTTACGTAGTACGTTTTATGTCGTTTGTATGTTACATAATGAACGTTCCGTGTTTCAAAGTCATAATATGTGGCAAGAAGCACTATGGTAACTTTGTATGTTAGCATCATCTGATGTATGCACAAACAATTTAAAAAAAAAGCTAATAATATAGAAAAAGATTATGTGGTTTGTGGGAACATCCATACTCTAATGCAAAGGACCCTTTAGAAAGTTGCATACAGTTACATACAGGGTCGCATTTCTTTCCTTATCAGAAACAATTATAATTAAATCCATCAGGATGCTGGGAGGTAAGGTTATTATTTTTTATTCGTGCTTCCTGCCTCTGTTAAGATCTTCTGGTCTAATTAGGAATGATGGTCATCCTCTATGTAAAAATTATTGTGTATTTTCAATACACTGTGTAATTGATTTTATATTTTAGAAGTAGGAGATTACGGTGGGGTGATACCGGAGGATTACGCTGAATACCCGGGGGAGTATAACTATGATCGATATATGCCAAAACACACAATTATCAAGGCGGGTGCATTATTTCCCGAGGATTGTCCCATGGAGAGCAACATTCTGAAGTCACAATCCGCTGTCTACGCCAAAAGCTTGCTGAAGACTATCAGCACGGAAAATGGAACATCTTTGTGAGTCGTGTACACAAATATACTTTTGTTCCAGAATAGAGCACGTGTTACGTTGCAATACTCTGTGCTGTATGGTTTAAAAAATTGTAGCAGCAGTAAATTTTGACATTATTATTCTAGAAGAAAAGCGTTTTATTGGTCACTTGAAACATTCTAAAATTATTCTGCAAGCAAATTATGAAAATGAAATTTTGTTAAACCGATGTTTACGTAAATAAATACTAATAGAAGGACAGAATTTTAGAAAGATATTTGCACAGGAAATTCTGATTTCCATGTGGGTTTTAAAAATTTGCATGTAAAATCATACTGATATTCTAGAACCATGTCACTTAAGATCCTTTTCTTAGTATTTCGCAAAAGATCGACTTTTTACATTGTAGGCGGTTTTGAAAATGAAAATGTACCACAGAAAAGCTCCCGTTTGAGTATTTCCATGATGTCACTAAATTTTCTTCTACAAATAAATAGTCCTAAATCTTTTTTTGTATGTAGATATGATCATCTTTGCACAATCGTTCGACAACTGATTGATGAAAGGGTTCCGGAGAACACAGCGGATTATATCGAAGAGCTGAGTGGTCACACCAAGCTTGTACGCTATGGAGTGATATGGAAAAATCCGGAATCCACATGGAAAGAGATGACGGATGAACGGTTGATAGTTTCTACAATGCTTCTCGACACTTGGAAGCAGAACGCCATGTGGTCGCTGGTTGAACCCTCGGAGGCGGAGAATCAACAAGTTTTCCAAAACACACTGGATCTTCAATACTCCCTGGAGCAAATCAATTTTGGCTTTTCGAAAGAGGAAGCCTATCGCATCTCGTTGGCCCTGCAACAATTCAAAGAGAATAAAAAGGTGGAAGGCATGCGATTTTGGGGGAAACTTTTATGTTCACGCAAAAATTACTACGTAATCGAAGTGGCGATTGCAGAGGATACGGATATCGATGCAGAGGCATGGATTCCACCTCGAGAGGTACATAAAGAATTACAACTACCTATTTATAATAAATTGAGTATTCACAAATTTCGATACTCTGAAAAAATTCATTTTAAAACAAAGATAATAGTGCCGCAATATATTGATTTACTGTAACCCAATATTTTAAAGACTAATATTCTGGTGAATAATTTTTAGTCTAATTATTATTCTATTCTATTTTCTATATTCTATTATTGGTATTATTCTCCTTATGAGAAGAAATGATTTTATCATGTTTACCTCGAGAAACAATAATTTTTCACCTAAAAATTCAGTGCGAGGTTGAAATTGATTGAATAACTACCCAAGACTCATATTATTGTTAATTTACTTAGGTTCCAGATGATGACGAATTTCATGCAGTTATTACAGAGGCGATCGAACAACTCACATTCCCCACGTTGGGCGCAGAAGAAACTTTAGAGAGAGCTGGAAAGTCTGTAACGGATGATACTGTTTTAGCCGCTTATTTACCGCCGTAAATTCCATAACTATTTAAATAATATAATCGTAAATACTACACTTTTAAAGTTGCAGAAACGTAATGTAGCCAAAAGGAAGTACACATCAAAATCTTGTTTTCAGACAGAAAATTCCTCCGTCAGATGCGGAAGCGATTGATGGACAAATGACAGCAGCGTTTCAAGCGATGGAGATGGCTGGAGAAGATGGAGAATACTATGGAGAAGATGGTGGACCGGATATGAAGGGTACCGGTGTGAAACTGTCACCAGAACGAGAGGCTGAAAATAGACGGTGGGAAATGTACCAGAGGGAGTTGTTGGCGGGCTTTCCGAAACACGTGCAACCCCCAGATCCACCAGAAACACCAATGGAAGCACAAGGAAAAGGACTGAATCGACGAGGATTTTATGTCAACAATAATCTGGATGGAAATTGGATTCTTTTGCCTTTGGTCACACCTCAGCAAATCAATTGCTCTCGCACCGTTCGCTGGGCACTTACTGGGGAACTCAATGCTAAAGTAAGATTTTAAAAGCTATTTTTTAATTTTAATATTTGAATTTTTGTAATTTTATATTGTCTTTATATTTTTCTGTAAGTAACTCATTCAATAGAAAAATATTTATTAATTCTAGTCAGTTGTTATTTTTCGGTTGCTTATTCGCTAATTGAAAGTTTAAAAATTAGACAACAGTAATCACTTATTATTTTTACGTTCAGATTCAAACTTACCCTACTTTCCCCGGAAGAGAGGCAAATCTTTTGCGTTCTATGTTGGCACGAATAACTTGTGGCTCTCTAATTTCTCCTAAAGGACTTTACAAATCAACAAAATTCCTGCAGGAGCAGGATCCGGATGAAGATGAGTCGGATGAGGACGAAGAGGACGAAGACGAAGGCAACTGGACGAAAAAAATGGCCGCTCGTCAAGTGTTTGGAGATGACTCGATCACCCTATCACCATTTAAACTGCCTGCATTTAACCAGTTGTTGAGCGATAGCTTCTCTTGGGTTCATCATGCTTGCTACATTCTTCCACAAGGGCGCACCACTTGGTGGAACCCAAACACTAGAAAACTTCGCAGTGAAGACAGTGAAATGGAGGAGGAGGAAGAAGAAGGAGAAGCGGATATTGAGGTGATGAAGCCTGTAAAAAAGGAAAAGCCCCTGCCTTTGTTTTACCCGCTAAGTGAAGATTTCTACCCTGACAAATTGAAACCGTGGACAATCAAGGGTTCCTCTGAAGTTTTCTCGGAAGTGCAAATTGCCGGTGTTCGATCCAATATCTGGCCCGGAGCAGTGGCTTTCTGTACTCAAACGTATGTTATCACAAATTGTAAATATTTCGGAAATAAATAAATTTGTTAATATTTATAATATAATTTTTCAAGCGTCAAAACGGAAAACATGTACATCGGCGATGGACAGAAATTTTTCAATCGTAACTGGGCCCCGTTGTTCACTGAAGTTCTTCAGTCGGAATATTTCGTTGGGCCTGAACTTAAAGAATCACCGGATCCACCCATTGAAATCGAACAATCATGGCTTGATACACTTTTGGTACGAAAAGAAACATTATATTGTTGTGTCATTGCTTGTGTGTATTGAGTACTATTAAATGTATTTTAACTACTTTCAGGAGGCAGAGAGAGCCAGGGCAAGGGCAAATGCTCCACCACCTCCCGAGGAACAAGAATACTACTATGATAGTAATGCTGAGGATGAATACGATGATATGGACGACAATTTGGATATGGAAGAGTAGAATAAAAGTAAACTGTAGGAATTTGTCAAAATACCTAAAAAACGTGTGCACAAAATAGTCTGGCAGCTAAAACTTTTTGTACCTACTTGAATATAATTTTGAAAGACTGTTTCTTTTCCATTCAATAAAACTTAATTATTACGTGGGAAAATGCCAACAGGTTTAATTTATGATTCAATATAAAATTAATCGAATCAACAAAATGCAGGTAAAGAAACGCAAGAAACCGAAAGCCGGCAATTTTATAACTGAATTAAATAATAATGCTACAAATAAGAATGGAGAAAACAATTGCGACTGGACAAATAACTTTGTCCAGTGGCAAAATTGCGTCGTATTACTTGCATTAGAGAAATAAATATTTGCTTTATACTTTGATATTTGATTTGTATTTTTGAATGGATAACAACAGATCCCTACACTATTTTAGTATTTTTCATCTTCTCTGCATTATAATTGTTGTGTTTTGACGAGATTTTTCGAATCTCATTATCTCCAAAGGTTTCCCCCACCAGTGGATCCATTAATTGTTCAGTCATATCCACATTCCCGGGACTCTGAGAATTAGGCAAGATTTCGTCGTTGGCCATCATGATTTCCCTGTGCACCAACAAATTAATTTTTGTAGATATTACCTCAAACTTTCAGTTTTAGTAAAATTAAATAAATGTAATATATTTACATCCTGGTTGGCAAAATGATGTATATAATTGGAGCTAGGAGAAGGGCAATTATTCCATCAACGAGAAACATCCACGTGAGAAAACTCGCTTTTCGATCCATAATTAGTTATTGTTTGCAAGAGGAAGAATTTGGAACCTCCGAACGATTTCACGTCAAAATCTACAATGACACAAAACCAATTATATTTGTCATATAAATAATTAGGACCCAAAATTAAAATTTTAAATGGTTTAATTACTGTATTCAATTTCCATGGAATAATTCCCAGCACAGAGTCCTTCCACAAGACTACAGTTCGATTTTGAACTGCTATCTTTCACCACACGAAAGAGTTTAATTGTGTCTGATTTGGAAGAAACACGCATCCAATTCATGAATGCTTCATTCTCCATTCCGCCATCATTCCACCAATCCTCAAATGTTTTCGGTCCCCAACCTATATTTAAACACAGCAGTATAATTAACTTAATTTAGAAAATGTAACTCAATCTTAAATAATTAATTAAATAATGTGTGCTTTTCATCGTGCTTACTATAAGGTCTTTTAAACACTTGATCAAAGTTAGAGGGACGGTCATTGTACTTCCCCTTAAAGTTTGGAGGATTTTTGAACAACATTTTCACATCTGATTTCCATGCAACTCCTTTATTTTCCAATAAAATACTGTAATTATGACTCCTAAACATTTGAAACCTATCCGAGAACCAGGAGTTTGCCAAAGCTCCACAAGGATAATCGTATAATTTGTCCTTATTTTCGTTCCCATTTGGATCTTGAGAAGAATTTTTCACAATGGAGTCCCGAGTTTTGATAACACCTTTTTTGAAATTTTTACATCGGTAATTGGGCGGGATAAAATTTTTTCCCTTTTTGACTTCCCCATGGAGTTGTTTCCTGTCCACGGATTGGGCGTAGGGTCGATGATTTTGGAAAAAGTTGCTAACTTCAATGAATAAACCCACAGGGCCCTAAATACATTTATATAAAAGACTTAATGAATACTATTCACATATGTATTAATATATTTTCAAAATAAATATTAGTTAGAAGAGAAATTTTTTAGTTGAAAAAATCTTACAGGAATTTTGTCTTTAAGAGTGAAATGCACGGTACACAAACATTCCGACTTTCCACTTGCATTGTATACAGACTGCTTGTTGTTGATCACGGTGGCACATTTTTCCCCTGAAAACGATTCTTTACAGTTTGTGTACTCCATGCGAAATGCTGGTTTCAATTTCAAAAACACCATAAAACCACACCCACAAAAGCAGAGAATCGCACAAAGCGTAAATACCAATGCCAACAAGTCGCCACCGCAGACGGGATTGAAGAGAGCTTTGACTTTCTCTTGTTTTATACGTGACTCTGAAAAAGAAATTAAAGTGAACAATATTTATTTATTTCTACATCTGACTGTCTACAGTTTAGAGATAACCAGAAATAAAATATTAAAATGGTTAAGGTTAAACTTTACTTGCATATTTTGAGATAACGGCTTTTCTCTCCAACACAAGAGCCTCATCTTCTGCAAGTTCTTCCGCTTCATCCTCTTCATCACGAATGGTGACAAAGCTGGGCATTTCATAAGCTATAAGTATGAGTCTTGACTGCTGCCACAATTTAAGGTGGTAGCCACAAAGTCAGGCCTTACCTCTTTATCAATATTTGGATGAGGTGCACATTGGATTTACCTCTCGCTGCACAACATACATAATTTGACAAATCATTGTGGTCATTAATTTTTAGTGTATCCACTAAAAATGGATACGATCGGATATCGAAAATAGGGCTGTAATAATATAATGCACGCACACGATATTTTGAAAGACACCTTTAAGGCTTTTAAAGTAGTTGCCCCGGGAGCAATGGTCAGTAAAATTCTCCAAAACCTTGAAATATGAAAACGATAAAAGTAGATAAAAGACAACTCTTTGAGCAAATTAAATTAAATTTTTATTAAACACACATTTTATAATAGAATAATTACTAATAAGAAAAATGAGTGAGGATGACGCCATTATTCTTAATAATTCGCAGCGCCACGTCGTACAAACAAAGTATTTCTACGGAGGACAAGAGATCTTTGTGGATTTCTGTTTCGAATTTAGTGGATTGGTTTTGGGTAGTGCAGGTTCGCTACAAGTTACAGTTTATCCCACTGTGCATGTAAAGCACTGGTGAATAAAAAAAATACGTAGAGAGTAGAAAGGACAATTTTGCGGGTAGATTTGAATATTATAAGATGTTCTTTGTTTATTGTGGTCCAGGGGCTGTTGGAGTTGGATACTATACTGGATTCTTCAACAGATCTCCTCCATCGCTTATTCACAGCGTGCCTGGCCAAATGAAAGCACTTGGTGACATACACCCTAAAGCCTATCGTAACCTGAAGCAATACAACAAAATACTTGCGGGAGGGTCGTTGGGCTGGAGAATTTCAAAGAGAGCCGCCCTTGGAAGTCTATTGTACTGCTTTCTCGAGTGCAAGCTGCAAGGGGTAAAAAATATAAAATTAATTAAGTTTTAAGAATTGCAATTAATTTTCAATTTGTTTTTATAGCGCCGATATTACCGAAGCATAACTGATTGTGCATTAGCAGGGGCCATTAGTGGAGCAATATTTGGGGCCAGAGGTAAACACTTTTATGACAAGGAGATAGAAAGTGGAGAAATTTTGGTGGTTAAAAATGCTTGTAATTGACTTGTAATTGAACAGGTGGGGTTCCAAAGGCAGGGCTTTCCGCTCTTGGCTTTTCAGCGTTTGCAATGGTTTCTCATATCTTGTACCATTGATGTCGAATTGGTCCTGATAATTCACATCCCTTTCGAAATGTAGGCTGGGAAGTAATATTGGTGTTTGAGACTTGAGATGAAACGGTCCGTATTTGAAACGAATAAATAACGTGGCTTTTGTGAAGCAAGTACATATTTCAAATTCTAATTAAATACAAATACATATGTGTAGAAAAATTGTAAATAAATATTTTACCTTTAATGAAACTATAATATCATCAATTAAGCCAAATTCGATCGTAGCTAAAATTTCGTAAATAAATCGATCATTGAAATAAAATAAAATCAATCAAATAAAAAACAGAATAAGTAAATGAAAAATCCGGAAGTTCAATGTTTTACTGTAGAATTAAATTTTTCCTACTTTAGCATTAGATTACCACTTCCCTTCAATTCTGGGTATTTAGGCTGGCTGAGAGAGGAGTTTTATTAGTTTTAACACTATCATGTTTTTATGTATTCATTATTACTCAAAACATTTAGCATCAATGGCATAATGATTTCACATTGTCTTTGGCTCCTTTCAGCTGTGGCTGTATGTAAGTTACAGCCTGTAACTCCATTGTGGATGGGGATGGGGGACTGCGGTGTAACGTTTTACAATTATATTCTCGCCCACATAAATAATAATTCCTATACTGAACGTGTCATTGAGGGATTGCATGACTCAATCTAGCTTCAATACCATATAATTTCACCACATTGGCATTCTTCTCATCCTGAAATCTTAATAAAATGCATAAATTGGCTATAGACTTTGTTTAATTGTGTTTGTGACACAAATTTACAGCTTTGACTGTTATATAAGTATAGATAGGTTAGTATGTTGCCGGTAAATGACTTTGTACCTAATGAAGTGGCAGAATGAACTTGGCAACTGTGCAGTGTCAACGAACAGGCACAAACAGAAAGACAATTAGTAGAATAGATTACACAGGAGACACAGTATGTGGAGTATTCATGTGATTCATGTAGTGTGAGTGTGTGTGCACATTATTTCTCTGTTGCATTCGCAGTATATCCCACTTGTATATATTTAAGTGGGTTTGGGGAATTCAAATATATAAATTACATTGTGGGAAAATACTATCTACTACTACTGTTGTTGCAGCTGAGTTCAATTACTGTTTTTAGCAAATTTGATGGTGGACAGATATTATAGAAACTGTTCTTCAGCTTTATTTTACTCTAATATATTTACACTCTTAATATTTAATAAATATTAAGACTCAAGTCGAAAGGAAGAATATTTACGTATTTGAGGTTATGGATTTTTCTCTGTAACTATTTTCTGCTGAAAGCTTACAATACATTTCTTGTGGATTATATTTATATATTAAAAAATTGTGGACACATCAGCCACACATATCTGCAAAACCTCCGTATTAGGAAATACTCCTTTTTAAATAAGCCCGCGTTTTTATTCCAAATTTGTTTAACCCTTTAGTGCTTCACAAATTTTAAATTAAAAACTCCCAATTTTAATCTTATTTTCAGAGGATTATCAAGATTAATCTAAAAAGCGGAACAATATAAGATACTTTTGGCTGTTCAGCTCGGCAATGCTACTAGTTTTCACGTTTATGCCCCATGACGGCCGAGCACGGTTGGAGATCAACATCCCCAGATGCGGACAAGTATTTTCAAGGGCTACCCTACCTGAGAAACTGATAGTGGGCTATGCAAATTGGGATCAATGTGATGAGAAAATAGTGGAGGCAGCTAAAAACGGTGTAAATGTCATAATCTGGTTCTCCATCGATCTCCTTCACAATTCGAGCACGGGTCGACCTTATATAAACCGTGGGCCGAACCCCGACTGTGTTTCTAAAATATACCAACAGTTAAAATCTCTCCAGCTTGAAACAATTCACTTGATTTCTGTCGGGGGTTGGAATTCCCCTCATCCCAGCACCCGAAACCCCCCTGCGGATGTTTTTGCAGAGTTTAGACGTTGGAATGACGAAGTGGTTGCAAGGCCTGATGTTGGATTTTACGGATATGATGGATTCGATTGGGATATTGAGGGGACGGATGAAATCGCCAACGAGCGAAATCATTTTACAGTGGAAACTTTGGATTTCATGGGACGATTTTCTCAATTAGCAAAACAAGCGGGATTCATTGTGTCGATGGCCCCAGCAGAATCCTATTTGGATCCCACTACATCGTTATTTGACCGAAATTTGACCCACGTGTACCCCGAGTGGGACCCAATCGTACCAAATTTCAATTATCATGGTCATAACCCGTACAGTTACCTAATTGCAAGATATGGGACCAGTCCAATTCCTGGTGACTTTGGAATTGTTGCCCCCACTTTTGATTTTGTGACCATTCAATTGTACGAAGGATATAGCCATGCTTTGTACAATACAACGAGAGGGGGACAACCCGCGTCTCAATATATTTTAAACATTGTTAAAAAATTTGAGCTGGGGTGGTCAGTGGATTTTTCATCCGACCCTGAGATTTCTTGGAGCACCGGTGTTGTTCGTGTACATCCAACAAAGCTTGTAATTGGATTGGCGAATGGATGGGCGGACAATACAAAGTTTTTATTGTTGCCCAGCACTGAGATCTACTTGGGGTATAAATATTTAAAGGAAATCGGGAAGAATCCTCGGGGATTTGCATTTTGGAATATATTTGATGAAGGAAGTCGTATTCCAAGTGGAGAAGTCCTCTGGTTGGCCAAAGACCTTAATAGAATTCTTCGTATTAGGAATCCAAATGAATTATGTTGATTTTTCAAATCAAGTGGTTAATGAGTAAACATAAATTCAATTTTACAAGAAATTTATATGTATAAAATAAAAACTATTATTAAAATCATTTCATAGCTATGCCATTTTTAATGAAAGCTTTTACTTTCTTCTGGTATCTATACGCGGAAGCGGAACAAATATTCCAAAATCCTGTAGCGTAATGTGGAAATAAGTGAGGTTAAATACTTAATAAATGTCCATTATTTGGTTTCAAAAGTCAAATAGTGAGCAATCAGTGTAACACTTTTAGCAATTTCAAGGAATATGCAATGACGAATTAGGTAATATTTCGGGAGGTAAACTTAGGAAATGCCTGTAAACGCCCAATTGCCCACCTACCCACTTCCCACCCCTGGTGGGGCAAGTCATCCTGGTCAATATCGAACCCCGCAAGATATTATTGTACTTACAAAATATAACGTTTTAAGAGTAAATACATAACGGTAAAATTTCACTGTTGAGACTATTATTATTTCTGCTACTGGCACAAATCAATGCTCTACTAATTCGAATGGACAAGGCTGTAGTAAAAAAAAAGGTGGATATTCAAATTTACAACAAAACTTCAAAAAAATTATCGTCAAATCCGTTCAATCTATACTCGAGGATTAGAAAACTAACTAGTTTCAATCCAACATTACACTTACACAGTCCGCAGGATATGCCCTTTTCCATTTTTGACGGGACGGACGTTTTGCTAAATGCTTATTACACATTCGGAACATGTATGTAAGAAATACCCGGAATTTAATTTTTAAATTAAAAAAGGAAGACAAAAATATCGTATAGCAATATTTACGACACAATGTATTATTTAAACACTGGACATTTTAAATATTCAGCCAAAAATCAGTACTTTTCATCACCGAATATTCATCATCCCCTTACTGTGATATTAATGTTACTAAATCATGCGCTACATTACATTGTCTACTGGCGGTTTAACGATAATACATCGATATGTCAGCGGCCGCAACATTTGATTTTTTGTATCCCAATTGGAGTCCAACTAATTGTAAGTTTACCCATCTCAAAATTAATGCATATTTGTAATAATTAAAATTAATATCATAAAAATAAAAGCGGCAAATGTGCTTTTAAATTCACCAGAATGGAAAGCTCAGTTCCAAATAACTACTAATAAACAACTCGCATGAAACCAACAACTTCATTCCTGCAATGTCGGCACTAAAAATTGACAACTTGCTTAGAGTAGCAAATGAATTGGTATTGGATCTCAAAAATGACGAAGATGCTTTAGAAGATATTTTGATGGATACCTTGGGTTCGATGGAGTCAGCGAAGGAAGGGGAATCAGAATACCGAACAAATCGGAAAAAAGTTATTTCAATAATATTGCAAACATTTTCTGGATTATGTTTTTAAATATGCATATTTCATTTTCAAGGAAAAATTTTCAGCAAATAAGGAGGTTAACACATTTTATTTTAATGTTGCTTTTGTTTTATTCTGTTCTTTGCAGTTTATCACTTATATAGGCAAGCTCAACGCATCTGCATCATCGTCGTTTCACCAATCCCCAAGCATACGCGATACGTTGCTCATAATGAAAAAAGCGCACAGAGAAGGTCAATATGTTCGGGACATGAAGCGAGAATTGCTCTGCATGCAAGATGAAATTTACCATCAACAAAATGGAATGGAATTAATCATGTCCAAGTACAGGAAACACTTGGGTGCACTCATCGGGGACAGGACCAAAGATGATATTTCCTCTTTGCGAGAGAAGATTTCTGTGCACCAGGTTATGTTATTCACTTTATCTCTTTTATTAATAATAAATAATTGAATGCATGCTCAAAACATTTACATGAAATTTTGATTAATTGTAGGAATCTGCAAAAGAGACATCAAAATACATCGACCGCGTTGAGGAATTGAAAACAGTTCTCTATTATGCAATAAGAATGGGTGAACAGGCATTCATTGAAAACCAAAAACTTTTGGATCAGTTCAGGAAGGAAAACGAAGTAAGTTTTTACAAAAGGATGCGAATAATTTACATTCATCATGAATGATTCATGTATTCAAATAATTAATGGGTCTCATTTAATGTGTCCCTAAAATAATAGAAAAATGAATAAATGAACTCGTCCATACCAAAATAAAAGACAGTGTCCACACATTAATACACTATATGTACGTGTACATAGCCAATAATACATTTTATCCTTAATTTAAAGAAATTATCCTTAAAAGTTATTTTTTAAAAGTTGGAATTTTATACAAATTTTGTGCTTAATCAACAACAGCGGCAGCAGAATCCGCCATAAGTACTTACGGTTCATGCGGAAAGTCGAATATGATTCCAATGATTGGCTAAATTCAAGTTGTACTTTCCCATCCTTACAAAAATCTATTATTTTGTAAACATTTAATTGAAAGTGCTTCCATGCACAAGCAAATAGTATTTCCTCTAGCAGTTAAAAATCTACCACTTGGCCAAAAATGAATAAGAGGACGTCCAGTATAAACATTCAGGCTTAAGGATAATTTCTTTAAATTAAGGATAAAGTCTATGTACTAATGTATGGACACTGTTTATTATTTTGGTATGGACGAGTTCATTTATTTATTTTTCTATTATTCTAGGAACACAGTGTATTATTCTAAGGACACTTTATAATTAACCCATAATTAATGATTGTTGTGACATTTTTTAAACGGTTAGTTTTAAAACGTTTTTGCCGAAATAAGAACAATTTTTGCTTATTTTCGAATGTTGAGATCTTCTGTATATGCGAATTCTGTATATCCGACATTTTTAATCATTTGCTTATTTTTTAAAAATATTTTCGAATTAAGACTTTGCGGCAGCTTCTTGGAATTTCTGGGAATATTTCAGACTATCGTACTTTGTATAAGAGCAAAACAGCAGATAAAGCCATTCAAACGGACAAAGCAACCAACGAAAAATTGGCATCGGGTGACTCCAATGTAGTAGTGGGTTTGCCGAATGTAGTACGTGTGAAAATTGAACTAGAAAATTCAAATGACTCCACATACACATCATGCTCTGACGCATCCTTCCACTCAGCAATCGATACACAATAGATGATTGTGTACACAGAAATTAATTAGTATTTTATTAAGTTTAATTTACAATCTATGGATTGTATCAGTACAAAAATCTCATTGTCAAACAATCCACTTTAGAAACACTTGGAACCATTTATCAAAAATAAAAAGTGACAGTACTGCAAGGGTTTATTTTTGTCTTCAACCTTTTCTCTAATTTTGACTACAGTTATTAGAATTTGTTTATCCAGCTTTGAGATGGCTACTTTAGGTGTATTAAGCAATTGTCTTGCCTTTCCGCCCTTCATCTGCTGTCACCTAAACCATAGTACGTTCTAGATAACCCTCAATCCTAGAATAGTAATAGGACGTATGTACCTCGTGTTTAATTTAACAAGTATCTCAAGCATTAAATACAATTCCTTAAAAAGCAAAATTTTGATATTATCCATACGTTCCCACCATGGTCCTTGCCTGGGTTCCCCCTCCTGAAGAGTTGTTATTGGATATATACTCGATTAGCCAAGCACGCCTAAATTTTAAGCTGGGTATATCCCTTTAACATTGGGTACCCCCCTCTGGAAGAGGCTAGGTGGGAAAGTTGGGTGTTATCTGCAGTTGTGTTGCAGGTTGATACTACATTTTGTGTAATTTTAATCCATTGATTTGAGAATGGGTGGGTGGATGATACAATTGCTAGTGTATTGATTTACTGCTACACTACAATGCGATTGTGATTACGTTTTTTTCAAATTGTAGAACAATAATGTGTCAAAAATATGTAAGTAATAAATGGATAGTTAGGACTTCGTGCTCGTAAGGTAAACAAATTGTTATTTAGCGCATAAAGCGTCTCGAATGAAGGGAGTAAACATGCATGTCTACAGTTACACCAAGTTTGTCTTCATGTCATCAATGGTTTATTCTTTTTTGTCTTTAGAAGTTTTAGGATGTAGATTCTTGTGATTTCCTTTCTTAACTTTTTTCTTCTTCTTTCCATCCTTAGCCGACGGATTCGATTTTGTATTAGGACCTCTATTCTGCCGTTGGATTCTTCCCCCCATACGATTTTCCATAGAAGCAAGACTAGACGAAGAACAGGGCTGTTCATTATTTTCCTCTGCAGTTTTGGTGCTTTCTTGTTTGGTGGAAGGTTGTTCTTTGTTAATAAATCGGTTTACAACTGAAAAATCATTTTCGTAA
>JABASC010003187.1:0-14923 GCA_019776185.1 Plutomurus gul
AAAATCGTCAATTTTTTAGCCAGACGAAAAAAAGTGATTTTTCAATTTTAAAATGGTATCTATGGGCTACCTTATGTACATATTCCTTGACATACATACATACAACACTTTAAAAGACCTTTCACTACATATTATAAGTCAGTGTTGGTTTGGCCAGAATGGTGAATTCCATATTATACAATACTCAATTATAATCATTACAATAACACCAATATAGTTATATTGTATAACAATAAGGTTACCCATATTGAAAAAAATCATCTATTTTACTTTACCCCAAAAGTAAAAAAAATCTGTCATTTCTAGTCGTGTAATACTAATTAGTTCCCCTCATTTCACGTTAATTTATTTACCTTGATCAAATACCAAAATGTATTTGAAAAATATTTTGGATTATTAAAAAAAATTATTTTTGTTTTGCCATGACATAAGCCAACACTTGTTTCTCTACCTTGACTCACTCACACTCACACACACAAACAAACATACATGCATACATACATAAATACAGACGTACATACGGACAATAATAATCATGATAATGGAAGTAGTGGTTGGTTGGTAGTGGTTGTTGTAAATGTAAATGAAAGTATAAGTACTATATTATAACATTTGTCCTTTGTATTTCGAATTGAGTGTGCAATTTGAGAATGTAGAGCAGAGTCATAATTATAAAGTAGAGGAGAGAATAATTATGTTAATGATTGTTGTCTTGTGTGTCTCTAATGTGCAATGTGAGTGTTGCCATTAGAACTTTCTCATCTTGCAACTGTGGACAGTGAATCCTCTCTCTCGTATTCTCTACTCACTAATTACGAGAAAGCGTAGCTTTGAAACTCTCTCTCTCTCTCTCCTTCTCTCTTTGTGTCTGATTCTGAATGTGATTGTGTGCTGTTGTTATACTTTGTCTCTTCTTTGTCATCTCTTTTGTCTGTCATTTCAGTGACTCTGAATGTGAGAGCAAATTTCATCTCATCAACTTGCTTTCAATTTACTTTCCTTTTCCTTTTCGTTGACTTTGTGTGACAATGAGGGAGTGAAAGTGTCTTGTTGATGATAAATGTTGGCAGTGTCAATGATCATCAAGTCAATCATTATTTAAACTTTCTCCTCGTTAGCATCTTCTTCATCTTCTCATTATAAAATGTATTATATAAGATATATAATATATGATACTTATAAATAGATTTATATCATCAAATGTGAAGCAGCATTAATTTAGAAAACGTGCAGACCAAAGTCTAAACTTTTAATTGATTCAATTAACATGCAATTTAATTTTATATCATCATTAAATATCGAAATTATAAACTTTTGGATGATAAAGCAAAAACTTGTTACTTCATTAATTAATTAATTAGCACTTTTCTTTGTGTGTCACTTTGTTTGTGTTTCATTTCTGAAATTATGTATGTAAATAGAAATTTATTTTGTAAACTCACGTCGGTTCAGAAGGAATCGCGTTTTGATCAAAGAGAACTGCATTGTCCATTGGCGGATATGGCTGGATCAGAGGAAGAGTGTGCTCCTGAGGAGAATCATAGTCTACAAAATATTACATACATTATATTAGAAATATATAATATATAAACAACAACTTCATTTTAATGAACCAATTAATAAACTAATTAATAAACTAATTAATGCAAATTGCAATGCAGCATCCGCTCTAATGATGATGATGCTGATGCTGTGCTGCTGTGCTGATGATGATGATGAGAATGAGGAGAAAAGTTTTTGATTTCACCGTCACTTTGTCCATCGATTGCTCCACTCTGCGTCGGATAAACCAAATAGTTGCTAATCACCAACGAGGGATATTTCGGAAGATTTGTTGTCGTTGGACTTTGAGTGCTGCTCATCTCCACTTTCATGGTCGTCTTACGACGCCCCTTTCTAGTCGTTGTTGTCGTCGTTGTGGGGGATATTTTAGTCGCCGCAGCGGCAACGATGGTGACTGTGGGTGTAAACGACCGGGAGGTAGATGTAATCGTAGTAGTGGTCGTGCTCATCGTGGTCGTCGTTGAGGTGGAGGGGCAATGCTCCTTTTCAATCTCCAAACAAGGACCGCTCTCTTTTGGTTTCTCCGCGTTGCAGTTTGTCGCAAGTTGATTGCGAGCCGTACGACAAGTCACTTTACGCGTCGCATAACCTTTACCACAACTCACAGAACACTAAAAAACATTTAAAATGTTTAAAATGTTTAAAATATTTAACCCTGTAACACATTCATATTATGTATGCATGTTTATAGTGTAAATGCAGTTGCAGTGGCGTAACTACAATGGGGGAGATAATTATCAATTTTTTGGGGGTGTGTGTGTAAATGTGAGTGAAAATGTGAGTGAAAATGTTTTATTTTTTTTTGGGGGGGGGGTGTAAATGTACATACGTGTGGATGGTTACAGCCCTAATAGAATATATAGTATTATAGCGTGTATATAAGACTATAATATATGAATGAATGAAAGTTAGTTTACCGGTGACCAGGGTCCGACATGCCAAAAGGGACAAGGTTCTACGAAACATTCCTCTCGATTAGCAGGTTTCCGAATATGTAGACATTGTTTATCCCCCACCTGCACTTTTTAATATCATGATTTTAACACACACACAATGCTTTCACTCGTATCGTTCAATCATTCACCGTTGTAGCCCCGCCGGCTGACCGACCGACCGACCGACCCAACGACCGACCATAAGAAAAAGAAGCCTACTAATTGTGTTGTTGGTGTTGTTGTTGTGTTGATGGTGGAGGGAGAGTGGAGAATGTGTCACTCAGT
Source organism: Plutomurus gul (assembly GCA_019776185.1). Lineage (NCBI taxonomy): Eukaryota > Metazoa > Arthropoda > Collembola > Entomobryomorpha > Tomoceridae > Plutomurus > Plutomurus gul. The sequence goes on from JABASC010003187.1 coordinate 2,784, forward strand.
CACAGGAAATGTGTTAAATATTTAAAAAAAGAAAAAAGAAAGAAAGAAAGGTGGAAATATTTGTTGAGAATCCAAAGCTGGATGAAATGGAGAATGTTAAGAGTTAACACGCAATATCTAAATTAAAAAAAACTAAACGATAAGATTTAACTACACATTCTTATGACTCACACGGTCACAAACTAAACTAATAATAAAACACTATATATATATATATATACATGTATACAGGTATATATATAGTTTAATTGGTCGTTGTGTTTTACAGAATCGTTTAACCTTTAACCATATGAAAGAAACAAGTAGGTAGAGGCTATATATATATATTTGATGTACATACATGTATACTATATGAGACCTAGTGGCCTACAAAGAATTGACTCGTTGAAACGAGATCAAAGATTTTTTTCTCTCCATCCAACAACAAAAAAAGCGTTCATGTTTGAACGTAAAATTTCTATTTATTCATGAAACGATATTTAAAATATTTATGCATATTATGTATATTTACAGAGTGTAAAATTCCCATTAAAAAGTTTTATATGTATATAAGTGAATGTGTTTGTGTGTACTTTTATAATAACGGATGTTTGGATGGTTTTTGTTTCACTTTATTTTAACTTTTATCGTCTCATCTCATCAATTTAACAATTTCTCCTCCTCTTCCTTCCATCGATTTCTCTCTCTTTTCCTTTGACGACTTTCACCCTCATTTTCCCATCCAAAAATAAATTTCTCATGAGCCAAAACTTTATATCAAGAAATACCACAAGAAGAAACAAAACACTCTCATGTGCTCGTTGCATCCAACTTGAGAAAATATCAGAAAAAGTTAACAAAAGAGTCGAAATATAAAAAAGTAATTATTGTCTTGTTTTAATAATTATTTTTTTGTATATTCAACAAAAATGGCAGAAACAGAAGGAAGAGATAAAAGTTTCTTTTTTTAAAAAGAATATGAACAGATTTTTAAACGTTTCTGAAAGTGAAATCTTTCAATTCACATTCACATTCACATTGTAATCCTAAGCGTCTTTTCTTTGTCATCTGTCTCATTCTTTAAAAGTTTCTTTGTCTTTTTCCTTGTCAGTTTCTCCTTTGACCTTTTGATGACTCTTAAACGAAACAGGAATAAGAATAACATGGACCTTTTTTTGGGGTGGGCGGAATGGACAAACTCCTCATTGCTTGTTGTATTTATTTATTTTTATATAAAAAGAAATCTTATTTTTTCAGAATAGAAAGAATATTTTTCTAAGAAAAAAGAGAGGAAAAGAAATTGACGTAGACAAGAATGTACTCTTGTACATGTGCAGCTGCTGTCTCTTTTACTTGTCTTAAACATTACTCGCACTCTCTCTCTCTCTTTCTTTGTTTCCTTTTTCTTTATCTTTCTGTATGTTTGGATATATATGTATGTATGTATGTATGTATGTATGTATGGATGTAGATGGAAATGTCTTTTGGAAAGAGACAAGAACAGAGTGCATTCTGTGTCTACTTTTCCAAGACAATTGAAAAGGCCAAGCACGGAGCCAACTCAAATCTCTTCTTCTTCTTCTTCTTCGGAAGATGAACAGATTTTGGGATTACAAGAGTAAGCAAACGGACTTGTTTATTATTATTATTATTATTATTATTGTGTATTATTATATAACTATTCTCTTACTCTACTTTCTCTTTTTTATTTTATTTACTTTCTTTCTTTCTTTCTTTCTTTTTCCATTTCATTCCACTTTTACTCCACTTAACTCAGAAATAGCAACGCTTAATGCATACAATATATATATATATATGTGTGATATCAAGTAAGTATATGTAGTAATGGAATAGATTGAGAGAGAGAGTGTATATATATATATATGTATGTATATACAAGAGAGTGCTGGTGGGACATGCACTTTCGCCATTGCGGATCGTTGCGGCAAAGATTGGAGAGAAGCACCAACGGCACAAAGCAAGAACAATGAATTTCCTCTCCTTTTCTATATTATATATGCATGGTCTATATATATATATACTATATATATTGGTTGGTGTGTTGTAAGTAAGTAAGTAAGTAAGCAAGTAAGTAGTGGAGAACCGGAAGAGTAATATCCGATATTTGAAACAGAGACCCGACCAGCAAACCAAAATGCAATGAAACTGAAACTGAGAATGAGAATGAATGAATGAATGAAGGAAGGAGCGAATGAATGAATGAATGAACGGCAGAATGGAAAATGGAAGGAAAATGTTGAAAGTAGAGAAAATTTAGAGGAAATGAATGAAAGAATATAAGTAAAAAATGAAACAAGGACAAGGTCTGCAATGAACATCAAGTCTCACTTTCCTTGTGGTGCACTTTCTTTCTTTCTTTCTCTCATTCTTTCATTCTTTCATTCTTTGTGAACAAAATTGGGGAAAAGAGATACGAAACGGGACATACGGGAGAAGAGAAGAGGAGAGGAGAGAGGTAGCAGCAGCAGCAGCAGAGACGAATGTCAATTAGAATTCTAAATTGTACTTTGATAGTGAACAGTGACTACTCATCCAATAGAAATACTCTTACTATACATATACACTATATATACACTGTATATATATTCTTACTCGTCGTAGTAATAATAAAGTTTTGGTGTTGGTCGTTGGATCGGTTTCCATTAATTCTCTCTCTCTCTCTCTCTCCTTCTTCTTTCTCTCTCCTTCTTTCTCTCTATTCCATAGTGAGAGAGTGAGAGAGTGAGAGAGTGAGAGTGAGATGGGTTCGTGTCGTTGTTGGATTTTGTGGTGGCGAAAAGTAACTTAAAGGTTGGCCATAAAACAAATTCAATTCAAATCACGTCCCTAGCACATAAAAATACACCAACAGGATCTGAACAAGAAGAAAGAAAGAAAGTAAGTAAGAAAGAGTCACGGAGCAGCACAGCTTTCACATCCTCCAATATTACTTGCACTTATTATAACACACAGAGAGAGAGACACGTAGAGACTGACTGAGAGAGAGTGCCGATTAAATTAACCATCCCAAACATTAAATATACGCAAAGACTCTAACTAATAAATATCTTCCATGTATTTATGTATGCACAATAGAATGTCATATATAGATGACATGTAAATTATATTTACACGTTTTCTATTTTCTTTTGCCGCATTTTGAAATAATAATTTACCTACTTCTAGAAATATACCTGCTGTGTGTCTGTGTCTGTCTGCCCTGTCTATCAGACATTTAAAAGTGAATTTTCTATTTCTATTTATTTATTTATTTAGAAATGAAAACATTTTCTTTACCGTTATTTTGGTTGCATTTTTTTCTTGAGCACAAAAGACTTTTCTTTGTTTGATTCCATCACCGCAAGTCTGAGAGCAACTCGTCCAATCTCCAACCTGCCAACTGCAAATAAATTTATTCATTTATTTATTTATTTATTTATTTATTTTGAATTGAATTGAAATTGAATTGAATTGATAGATTTAAGATTTACTCTGGTTCACAAGAATGAATGTTGCAATTTTGGAAGGTGCGATAAGGTTTCTGAGCAGAATTGCAGAGGAATTGATCCACTTTCTCGGTTGTCAAACTATTACGACAAATCACCTTCACTGCTTGCTGTCCTATATTCAAATTATTTTACATGTATTTTATCTATGTTCATCTTTCGTTCATCTTTCGTTCATCTTTCGTTCATCTTTCGTTCATCTTTCGTTCATCTTTCGTTGATTAAGAAAAAGTATTCTATAAATAGATTTCAAAAGGATCAATTGCTCAATCTTTTTCAATCCAATTTTCTTTGAATTTTTTTTAGAGACACGAAAGTCGTTTGTCAAATAAATGCATCTTGACTTTATTCAAAGTCATCTCTCTATTTTTTTCTCTTTCTCTGTGTCATCCGATTGGAAACTTTTCTCTCCCACAAAACACACATTTCATTCATTCACATACAACACACACAGAGAAGACACACAGAGAAGACACACAGAAGACACACAGAAGACACACAGAAGACACACAGAAGACACACAGAGAGAGAAAGTGATGAAAGAGATGAAAGAAAGAGAAAGATAATCGAGTGTTGGTATTTGAACCTCCTCCACAGTTTGCGTTACAAGGTCCATTAGGAATGATTTCCCATCGATAAATTGGAGTGGAACAGGAAGAACCATTCCCTCCACAAATTCCACACTGAAAATAGAATACATATATATATATATATATATATACTATACTATACTATACCATATACTATATACTATGTTTGATTGTATAATAGTATAGTATATAAGAATAGAACCTACCTCGTCCACTTTCTTTGGTGAGCCGATTTTGAGATCACAACCCACCGACTAAATAAACAAATCAATAAATATCACATTCTAACATCTCCTATATACATACATATATATAACAACATTTCATATATATATATATATATATATAATATGAATTTTATCATTGGATGACGATTCCAATTTATATATTTACATATATAGATATAGATTGATAGATGGATGAACAAAGAGAATAAAAGAGTGGAAAAACGATTGTAATTTCTGTTTCTTGTCATTCTTGTCTGTATTTACATATTCATTTATTTAATGCATATATATTATATTATATATGTATATATATATACATGTTATATAATGTCAATTTCCATTTTGATAAAAAATATTTCTTTTGCACACTTGAAATGAAACTTTTCACAGTCACATTTACATACATTCATGGAAAGAGTGAGAGAGAGTGAGAGTGGGAGTGAGAGTGGGAGAGTGGGAGTGTGAGTGCGGGATAAATAAAGAGTGAGAAAAGAGAGAAAGAAAGAGAGAGAGAGAGAGGGGAATTTAGTACGAGTCAATAAATAAATTTAATATGGCTAAACTTTTATGCTCACGCGAGCCACTCACTCAGTCACTCACTCCTCTGCCATCCTGCAACCTGATTCCATCCACACAAAATATACAAACACTAAAACGACTCACTCGCTATCATATCATATATATATATATATGATATATATATATATGTGGATATCCAAATTCGATTCTGTTGACAGGGAATAGAAATAAAGAAAACGAGTCAAATGTTGAAATTTCTTGTCTGTTAAAAAATCAAATTTCATAAATTTACAATTCAATTTCTTGTCAAGAATATCATCAGATCCATGTATATATATAAAGATATATATACATGTATACATCATTTTGTAGTAGCATTAAAAGTCCGTTTAGAAATAAAAGACCACCCAGGTGGATTTTTATGATTGCTTCATTTCATAAGCTTTGGCTGCTGCTGCCCTTTTCTCCATCTTTTCTTTTCTTTCTTTCTTTCTTTTTTTCTTTTTCTTTCTTTTTTCTTGTTAAAAATAAATATTCTCCAGGCTCAAAGAAGCTTAAATCTTTCTTTGTTTACTGCTACGCTCTCAGTCATTTTATTGGACCAAATGCACAAGAAATACAATTTCACTATATATATATATCACATGTATATATATATATATATGTATATATATGAATGGCCCCAGCAGCCATCACACCAATTCTCTGTAGCCCTGTGCAATAATCTCAGCCATCATTGCAATTAGTGACTTTCTCTCTCACCATAACTCTATCCTGTAAATACTCTATATAGTAGTATATAATATATATAGTATATATTATATAGTAGTATTTGTAGTATTTGTAGTATGTATGATTATATGCTGACAAAGGACAATTTCCCTTTTAGAGTTTCCATTTGCACCTTTTGCCAATAATTTAGCAAACGTCAAAGTCCAATAATAAACCGTCCTCTTTCCTTCCTTCCTTCCTTTCTCTTATACTATATATATATACACTATACTATACTATATACTATATATATATAGGTATACTATGGAGTCTCACTCTCATTCACTCGGGGGGATGGCAATTTATTAGCCAACAGATTAATACTTGTTCCCACTCACACACTTTCTACTATATACTATATATATATACTATATATCCTTATATAGTATATCCTATATATATTCTTATAAAGAGATGTGTATAAGATGAAATTGAGAGTGGAACGAAAGTTGACATGTCTTTTGTCGTATAAAATAAATCACAGACTTTGTCGTGTCTCAATTCCCCAAATGACTTGGTTGAATAAAACCAGAAATATAAATCAAAATTCTTGTAATCTTTGAAATTGTTTTAAAATTATTTTGAAAATATTTAAAAATTTAAAAAATCAGAAAAGCAAATGAACCTCGCATTTCCCTTCAACACAAACATGAAGTGATCCTGATTTGCATCTTGTTCCATCTCGAATTTTGGGTGTTTTTTTGGCATAATTATTTGTTCCAAGTGTTTTACAAATGAGAGTACAAGGATTCTCAGGATCTTCAACTGCCTCCCAAATTCTGGTCCAGTCTTTATACTCTAAATTATTTCCTCTGCATTGCTCACTGCGGTAGTCACGATATTCAGCACAAGGCTACAACAACAACAACAACAAAAAATTAACCTTTTTTTATATATTGATATTATTATATCTCATCTACGTACTACTACTACTATACCGTATATATGTATATATATACAATGTAAATAGGTATGGGGTAATATGTAATCAGAATAGTTTACGAGTAAAATGTTGGAATGTCAATGAATAGACTATATTGTATGTATATATATTGTATGTACATGTATATACATGAATATAGATCATAACATTTATTATTCATAAGACACGAGCGTCGCCCGAACCCTTTTCTCCATTTTGCATTTTGCATTTTGCATTGTGTCGCATACGTAAAAAGACTTTCCTTCCCTTTTCATCACTTTCATTTACTTTACTTTCTTTCCGCTTTTCTTTATTGCCATCCATCCATTTATTTATTGTCCACTCTTTCAAGTGGCTGGCTCAGGTGGCAACTACTTATATACACATATTTTATTATCTATCCATATACATACACTATATATATATAAACTTTATTGACGTTTGTGTTTCATGAGTTTTATAAAAGCATCACTATAATAATAATTATAATCATATGACGATGATGTGACTCTATGCTAAAGAGAGAGAAAAACTTTGAAGTAATACTACTTATAAATATCTTCTAATAAGAATACGCAACTATCTCTTTGTCTGTTCCACCATCAGGCAACAACTAATGAACCGATTTCTACCAAACTTCAATTATAGACTATAAAATAATCGGAATATCAAAACAAAAAAGAATCGAAATTTTTTAAACCCATGTGATTTATTAAAAGAGAGCACGCGAAGCGGGCCGTAACGGCTAGTATTACATAAAGCTTATATGTATGTATAAATTATTCATTCTTGTTCTTTCTAAAGAACCAAAACGATTTCCTATGATTGCTCTGTTAAGATAATTTATAATTCATAATTTAGAATAAAACTGAATAATTGAATAACCTGCATGTTACACATTTTTCTTCTGATGGAGACTCCATGACATCCTCTTGGGGAGATACATTTTCGAAATTGTTGGGTGACGCCGCCATCGCACGTCCTCGAGCACGAACTCCATTCAGACCAAACAGACCATTCGTCGTTATCAATTACATTCTTACCAATTGCATCTGTCACTTGCATCTGTAAATATATAATATAATATACATATATATAGTATGTATATATATATAGTATAACGTATATACACAAAAAATGAATGATTGAGAAAAGTTTGAATTCGTTTCAGTTAAAGGGAAAAGTTTTTATGAAAGTGATGATTAAAGAATGTTGCCAAAAGAGAAAGAGAAATGAGATTTTTGGTGGACGTGGATTGAATGGATGCAAAGTGAAACTTGTGTCATTATAGAATATATTATGATAATAATAACATTAAGAGATTAGTACATTTCTAAAAACTAAATTCATTATTCATTCTCAAACACAAAGTTCAAAGTCCAATCTTAATTTCTATTTCTTTAAACTTTTTTCTTGTTCGTCGTTCTGGGAAAGATGAAAAGTTTCTTTTTTTATTATTATTATATGATGACTTTTTAGGAAATAAGTTTTACAAGGCTCATTAAGGTGAAAAAATAATTTTTGCAAAAACAATATTGAAAAAACGTTGATAATATACAAATTTTTGGATAGTGTCGTCCAACAAAAAAAAAATTTTTTTTACACGATTTGTATTTCAAAACGTTTATAAATTAATTATTTTTAAATTTATATTTTGCAAACGATTGTAAATAAGCAAAACAATTTTGGTTACTCTTAGTTACCAACCGCCTCAATTTCCCAAAATTCAACATACAATGATGTGGGTTGCGTAGGACTGCTTGGATGTAGTTTTTATGATTACGTGTGTCTGTACAAGTCATGTTGTTGTAAATAGAATTAGGGAGAAGGAACAATTTGTAAGTAAGTGGATAAGGCCAATATAATCCGAATATTACATGCTAAAAGATATTCTCAAAGATATTCTCAAAGATATTCTCAAAGTAAGTGAGGGAGTGAAGGAGTAGTAAGTATCATTGTCCCCAGGGAATGTCTCTTCTCTTCGTCTCACTTTCTCACTTTCTTTTTTTCTTCTTTTTTTTCTTCAAGAGTTTCTTTTGTGAAAGTGAGAGTCAAGTCGAATGAAATTTATCTTTTCTTTATTCAAAATGTTCGCTCCCTCACTCACTCACTCGCTCACTCACTGACTCATTTGATACCAAAAACTAGAAAGTAGAAACAGTTTCTTGGTCCACGACCACCACAACCACCACAACCACCACCACTTGAAACACTTGAAACACTTGAAACAGAGAAACAGAGAAAGTGAAAGTGAATGAGTGAACGAATGAGACCTTTTTGAACCACAACCAACGAACGAACGAACGAACGAAGGAAGGAATGAAGGAATGAAATAAAGGAGGCACTTGGGTGTTCTACATTTCATCATGCAAATCGATTCTCGTACAAATCGTCCTTTGTGAATCATCATCATCATTCAGACAACATTTCAACACAATAAAAATAATAATAATAATAATAATAATAATAATAATAATAATATGTATAAATATATAAAATATTAAATTTATAAAACAAGAGAAATATTTTATTGAATATGAAATTCGAAAAAATAAATGTTCCCCAAATGCAAAAATATTTCCATTCAATTTGAACAAAGATTTTGATATTCACCTTTGATATTCGTACAAAAAGAGAAAGAGAGAGAGAGAGAAAAGAACGCATTGCAGGTTGTGTTTTAGAGGGTGGGGTGGGGGGTTTATGTGAATGAAGGGTGTTAAGTAGAGTTCAAGTAAAAAGTATTTATTTTCACCTCATAAAATGTAAATCATTTTCTCTTTGACAATTTCCACGTGAATTTCTATGCTAATGATCAACATTACAATTCATTGCTTGCTCGCTCGCTTGCTTGCTTGTAGTTCGTAGCGAGTCTTGATTCCTTTCTCTTCCACGTGCCCATCCTTATCTTTTATCATCTCCCTCTCCCTCTGCCTTGATACTTGATACTTGATACTTGATACTAACATGCAATAGGTTACTTTCAAATGATATTCGAACGTATCCAACACGTACAACCAAGTCAATAAATTAACATAACAAAATCTCTCTCTCTTTTATTATTATTATTATTATTATTATTCGTATTCTTATTCTGATGATTTCTTGTCGGTAATTTATTATTTTTAGTATTCTTTCCCTTCAATTAGAAATCAAATCATAATTTTATTCGTATATTCATTCTATACATTCGTTTATTTAATAAAACAAATATTTGTATGCTGTTGTTGCTGCTGTGAGTGAGTGGAATAGTACATTCACATTGCTACTATACACGATGTTACAAAACGATATATAGTTTTTGGGGGGGCAGAAGACCCTTTGTGCTACAGCCAATTAGAATGGGCTGAAATTAAAGTGTAAGTAAGGATGAGTGTATGAAATGTGGTTTGTCCCCATCCATATTCTGTATACAAACGCCCCTGCACAGTACAAATATAGTCTTGTGTGTGTGTGTGTGTGTATGTATATGTATGTATATGTATATAGAACATAAGATTAGTAGTGGTGGCAGGTCATTTGACCTTCTGTATGGATTTGATTCGAATGTGTGACCGACTGAGTGAGTGAACGAGTGAGTGAACGTCTGAGTGTTTTCTATTTTCTAGTCACTGAGTTGTTTTATCGATCCATTTTTACAACTCGCACACTTTACATCCATCCATCCATCCAATAACAACAACAACAAGTAAAACAACACTCCTACGCTATGTTTCTATCTAACCTTATAATACAAATATTTTCTTGTGAATTTAATTAAATTAAACAATAAATAATAATTAAATTAATACGAAGTCGGTTTCCATTTTTATCTCATTTAAATTGTCGAATTTATTTCTATCTTTTATTTCTGTTAAAATGGAAAGGTTGAAATAATCAAATGGCTTTATTTAATGAATTATTTTCAATCATATCCTCCTCCTCCTCCTCCTCCTCCTCCTCCTCCTCCTCCTCCTACCTCCTCCTCCTCCTGCTGCTATGAGTTAATTTTAGTTGATGTACACCTTTTTTGAATTAAAGATAATTTGTAATTCGATATTTAACTAATTGGAAAATTTTCAAATCTATTTAATTGTTATTTCTTGGCAAACTCTATATACATATCATGTTGTAGATAATACTATATATATATATATATATATATATATAGACTTTGTGCTTGGATTGTGGAAAGTTAATTAGTTTCATTTCTAGTTGCCCCGCTTTCTCTCTCTCTCTCTCCTCTTTCTCTTCCTCTTTCTCTTTCCGCAGCAGCAGCCAAAGCAGCCAGAAGATTGAGTGGATTTCGTTTCAATTGGCATCTTGCCAAAATTTCCATGTGTACTTTTTGTGTTTAATTGATTCTTTATTTTACATGCAAGAATAATATTCGATTATTATATAATCATAATCTGAATTTGTTTGATTATTAATTAAAATTCTTGTGTATTCAACTTTGTTCCGCTAAATTCTTTTATCTTTCTCCATGATGCATCTCAATATTTAATTAACCTTTTCTTATCCAAACACAATGCTATATTATTATATATATATATATAGTCTTATATATAGCATACATTTCTTATAAACAATAATTAGAATCCATTTATCTGAGATTCCACGTCCCCAACCAAAGAACAAAAGGGGAACAAGTAAAGCCATTCATATAACATATCTAATATCTAATATATATATGCTATATATGCTATATATGATATATATGATATATATATATATTGTAGAGAAGAGGATGGGAATAAGGTAGGATTACTGGAATGGATTTCACCTGAATATTGGAATGTCAAAATTATGATTTCTTTTCTTTTTCTTTTTCAATAAAAATAAATCTTTTGAAAAAGAAATAAAAATCATTTCTCATTTGAACCGAAAAATAAATTTTAAAAAGTAATTTTTTTTACCGTCAATGAAACAACCAGCAGCACCAAACACAACAACTTTTCCCAAAAGCTCAGTAATACAACTTTGCCCATTTCTCTTCTTGCAAAATAAATCATGTCTTTTTCTTTTTCTTCTTTTTCTTTTTCTTCTTTTTCTTTTTGTTATTATTGTTGTTGTTGTTGATGGTGAAAGAAAGAAAGAAAGTAAAGGAAATCGGAATTGTCCGTTTTTCTCTCCACGTGAAAGTATAGAATTTGTGATGAGCGTCCGATTCGATGAATTATCACAATACCCCAAATAAGGAAACAAAGAATTTAGTTGCACATTCTCGTTGTTTTATTTCATCTTCTTTTTCATTTCTTTGTTCAAATTTCATTAAAAGTCTGGAAATTGGTTTTATAAAAGACACGATGATTTCAAGATTAAAAAATTGAAAATAAAAATTGATATGAATATTTAATGAAATTCACATGACGAAAAATTGTCTTCTTTTCTTTTTATAAACATTTTCTCATCTTCTTCTTTTTCTCTAATTTTTCTATTCTTTTTTTAACACCCACCACAAAATGAAGAATCAAAATGAAGAATCAAAATGAAGGAAAAATGGAGAAAAGTCGAGTAGCAGCACTTTTTAATTTATAACAAGATTATATATTTATTTATTTATGATGATTAGATTCTTGTTTTATTTTGTATGAAATGTCGAAATGACTTTTGTGCAAATCACTGAAATTAAAATCACTGGAGGTTT
>JABASC010003188.1:0-14923 GCA_019776185.1 Plutomurus gul
TATATCTAATAAGACGAATACACTTTTTGAAGAAAAAAAATTGTCATGTAAATTCCAGTTATTTTTCCTTATTTGAATAATCTCTGAAGAACATACTAGTTTAGAAAGTGAGTCAATGTGAGAAGTTGAGTTGGTTTATTTATTGGAGTATTCATTTCTATTCCCCCTTGAATCCATCTATCCTTTGGGTGCAACCTAACGCACATCTACGATTTCTATTTCACATCTAGAGGTAAATGCACACTTTGCGTACACTGAAACTGTTGGAGTTGTTTTTGTAGAACTTTGAATAAAATTCTTATGCACGTTTTCTGAGAATTGGATTTATTAGTAAACCTGTACAGAGAGCCAGAGGACCCGTGCGACCCAAAAACATTTACGGCACTTGCGTAAGGGTTTAAAGATTTCGCGTTAGGATCAACATTAGGAATCCACGGTACACAGAGCAACAAGATTACTTCCCCATTGAAAGTGGATACGATACTACCAACTTCAGAGTTTGCTTTTTCTAGCCCACAAAAAGCAAGTGTATCACATATTGTGATAGAAACATCCGTGTCATTAGCTATGAACAGATAGTGACATTGAGTGTTGTTGGTTGTAACAAAGATTTCTAGCTCTGTGCTGGTTAGATACGATTACACACTTTCTGTACTGCCCACTAACCGTAATGGTAAGTGTTACCAGCTAAAATAACTGTCCAGGAAGCAAGACGAGCGAACCAGAGAGCGGGGGGGAAGCATAATAAACCCTAATGGCTTTGTAAGTAATTAGCTGGAAGCTCGTACATATATGGAACACACGTAGCAAGGAAATCCTCCTAGACTGTGTCATTGTATAAAGATGTCTGTCAGATGCCCTATGGAATAGTTTAACAGCTTTCTCTTTACACTTTCTTATCAAATGTTCCCTCATTGACACAATGGCTGGCCTATTACACGCCCTACCTAAAATAGTTGTAAGACAGTCCATTTGTTCTTTATTGAGGGATCCACTCTGACTTTGTCATTTCTATTGTCTTTATGTTAATATCTACATTTTCCGGTCTACTCAGGTAGTTACAACAAAGTATTGGTTTTTCTGCTAAACTTTCTGCCAAAGAGTTGTAACTCTCAATCAGTCAATGTTGCAAATTAATTGTAAACGTTTAGACAACATGCTTATTCCTTCGCTTTCAATCAAAAATAATAGAATGCCCTAAAAACTGCATTTGACGTTTTGACATTTTTACAGAAGTCTGGTAAATCACGTAAAAAGTATTCTTGGGAAGACCAAAGATCTGTATTTGAGCTCAAAAAAGAAATCTGAATACGTCACATGGTGGTTTTGTACAAAGGTGAATGACAGCCGAGTATAATTAGACTTTCCCTTGCGCAGACTGAATTCGTAAACAATAAAGTCATAGAATTGTACGGGTTCTGTTCCTTGTAACAAATTTTACCGGGAAACTCGACACTTATCATTTAATGATGATTATGGGATTGAATGACCAGCCTTTAGCATCCAATCTCGACCTCCATCTTCCACAACTTCAGTTTTGTGTCAATTGTTCTGAGAGTAAGGCGAAGGGAGAATGTGCAATAAAGATTGAAGCAGTGGTGATGAATTTCCTAGTAGGAGTTTCTTTAGCTCTGCAGAAAAATATCTTTTTCCATCTTTTCTTCTGTACATTTCGTGCGTTCTGGTTGGAGGCGAGTAGGCGAGCAGGTTCTCAGCACCCAACACACACAATGGACTACAAAGAGCAGTGTAGTATTGCATTGTACAGTGTGGATCGTTTTTCCTTTCACACAGTGTCATTGGCAGCCCCATTGCTTGTATCTGCGAATCGTTTAAACAAGGAAAATATGAGATCTATTTTGAGATTCGCTGTGGAAAGGATCTCGTCTTGGTACTTTATAGCATCTGTTTGGTACTTTATAGCATCTGTAACTTTGAGAAGGCTGCGTTTCTTTGTGCCGCTGGGCAAAATCATGAAATGAAAGTGCAGACAGTTAAAGCTACTAGTAGTACATCATCTATTTATATGTAAAACGATGAACAAAATAACGACTCAATGGAAACTAACAGAGAGTGAAGTGTTCTCGACTCTTGTCTATGAGCGGCTTTCTCTCTAAAACTCTTTTACGTATAGCTAAATATGCGCTTTACAAAGTTCTCCTTTCAATGTGCCCATAACAATACATTTACACTGTCGACTTTGACTCTCTCTGTTCCATAAAACAGAACCTGAGAGCCCCAATTCTAGATTTGATCTACATTGTACTATTTGTGGAAGAAATGAAAAATTCTTTAAATAAATAAATAACATAAACAATAATCTCAGTGTGACACATCGTTTAATTCATCATTTTGGAGATGGAGTTTATAAGATTCAATGAATAAGGATAGAATAATATTTTTTCCTAGTACAAAATAAGCATAGAATATGTTTTATTAGTTTGCATAACTATAGTCATAGTGTTCTGTTATTGTGAAGCACCATTAGATTCAAAGATAATCTTTCGTTAGATGTTGGCACTTGCCCTGAAAAAAGGTATTGATAAATATCAAAATTATTGGAAATAAATCGCAAAAGGATTGGCCAAGGTTAGAACTTTGTCATTGGATAAGTTGACCCAGAAACTGGCCCGATGAGCCAATCGAAAGTTGCCTGCACGAAAGTCCATTGATAGTAATTGATGTCAAAAGTCTCGTAGAATTTTTCACTTGTAATTTTAGACGGCGAAGTAAATAGAACTAAAGTACGAGGAGCCAATAAGACAACGTTGAGGCATCCTTTGGATATCTCTGTTCCTTACTTTGGCTTTGCTCTGGTTGTGCACTTCAGAGGCCATTGTTTGGGCCGTGAGTAAAAGTAGTACTATTCGCGTAGAAGTTTTAAGTGTTTCTTGTTTGATTTGGTTAGGACGACGACGAGGACGGGACGGAGAAAAGACACGTCTAAAAGTCCTGACCCTATAACCACCCAGTATCGAATAATAATAAGACAACTTCCATGATGTCAAAAAAAGTAAAACACAGTACTCAAAATGTACTCGAGAAGATAAGTCAGCATTTCTTCCCTTGTAACCCTTCAAAGGGTACATACACTCTTCTTCTTTTATATAGACCTGAAATTATAGGGAACGCGGCCGGCTTCCATTCTTAAGGCCGTTTTTTACACGGCAGATCCGTTTGTGATACCGTGTGATGAGTTTGCTGTATACTTTTCATTCTATCTTGTAGCGAGTCTGCTGCTGCTGCTGCTGCTTGCGTACATGAAGATATTAAGTGCTGAGGTGCACAAGACGAACAGATCTTATCACGCTCGGCAAATCCTCCTTGTTGTAGCTGAAAGTTGAAAACGAAACTTTTCCCCTTATCTCATCTTGACTTTTCTCTCTCACTCTCTCTGCCTATATTAACTTTTCTGCTCGTGCATCTTCCACCTTCTAATAAAGAAATGAAGAAAAATACGAAAACCTTCTTCACAAAAGTAAACAGTGTGGACCCGGAGATCTATTGACGCTCAATGTGTGTACTCACTGAGATATACTTTGTTTATAATGTGAATTTGGAGTGAAACAGCTTCGTGGATGGATATAAATACAGCCTGGAGTACATTACATTTCCAGAACAGGTTTTTCAGCCTGAGAGTTGCCCTCGTCCACTGCCATTAGATGAAAGATGTGTAAATGTCGAGTAGTTAGTACGAATTAGGAGTTACAACATGATACATCATTACTACAATATATATACATATACATATATATATATAGTAGATCACAAAAGCTAAAATATACAGTATAACATTGTAGACCTTCCACCTACTGGCGTTAACTTCTGTAAGCTAAATCTACTAACAGTTTTGTACGATAAACTTGGAACGGAATTTTCCCAATTACTAAATGGCATACATAATTTGAAAAGGTGATGCCTAAGAGTTACTAATTGTAATTGTTGGGGCTTCCGTCGACAATATTTACTTTGAGATAGAAATAGTTTGAGCATCTTGGAGAAGACCTTAAAAGAAAATAGTTGGGTTCTGCGAAAATATTTACTAAAAAATTGTACTTAGTAAAAGAATTAAGTAACTGGCAATAATAGGATGATTATGGAAATTGGGTAGAAAAGGATAATAGAAATTTGCACACTGTAATGGTGCATTGCTGTATGTATGGTTGGGTTGAAAGAATTCACAGTGCTGACTGTACTGTATGATGATGCACTTGGAAGACTGTGGCACATACAAAGATTAACTGTAATCCAGCTATGTATATTGCACGTTGAAATGTGTACAGGGAAGTAGGATGGGCCAAACAAGAGTTCGTGTCCCAAAAACTTTGAAAATTATTATTCATAAGAATGAAAGCCCGTGTTTTTGAAGAGAAGAATATAAGAATAGTTGGTCTGGTTGTCAGCGGCGTGAAATTGACTTATATATACTCTTTGTGCAAAACTTTGACTTCAATACCTACTTCTTTGCTTTCCTTGGCTTTCTAGTGAATTTGAAAGACCGATAGGAATACGAAGAGACAGATATCCCTATGAATTTGCATGAAGCTCTAAAAAAAGTCAGTCAGTCAGTTCGTGTCTTCAATCGTTCTGCTAAGATCCAGTGGTAGTCAGTGAGTGCGGGAAAATCGTTCGGCGTTGTACACACCGTCAAGTCAACCACAGATAACTACTAGTAGATGCTTTCAAGTAAATCGCAGGATAGCGGCTCTTATAGGTCATTTCAAGACGTCAATAGGCAACTTTAGCGTGAATTGCTTATACGGGGAACAGCCTCAAATTTTTATTACGTACATCGAACACAGCATGTAAACACGGAAGCCGACACCTGGTCAGACGGCTGAAAGAGGCAGATGCAGATTTGGTCAGAGTAGTAGTAGGCAGACATACGATATTCAATAAGCAAGCAGAATCCTACAGAAGTGATAACTATAGGCATTATCCTAAAATACATCTAGGGTTAGGTGCTCAGTCAAGTGAATAAGGCTCTACACACACTGTGGGCAGCATGAATATTTCAGCGCTTGTACGTATCTATGCATTACTATATATAGCTATACTCTCATTGTCAGTGCCATTGATATGGTTTTCTCTGTATATAGGGTATGGAAATAAGTGTTCACATTTTAATGCAGATGCTCCTATTTCCATACCCTGAGAAGAGAAAACCATATCAGCGGCACTGATACTACTAATTGCTACTTACAAATAATGTATGAGTTCATTGAAAAATGATAAGCCCAGCTTGCTTACCTAAATAAAATTAAGTTAAAAACATTCCGGATAATTGCAATTTTTACAAGCACGAAAAATATTTCCATAAAATTACCAAAATTTTTGTGTTACTCCCTTATGTTACCTCGTTTGCAGAAATCCAACATATTTTTTAGGATGCATCGATTCGCATGCGTTTTAAATAATCAATACAAATAGCCAGTACATACTTAATGTTAATACTACCACACATATCAATTATATATGTAATTTGCAAATTAAATGATAGGAATGTACCTACAGACACACAGGAAGGCAATTATATTCGCTTGACTGAGCACTTAACTTTTGGGAGATTGTAGGATTCTCTCTGGTTATTGAATACCGTGTCTGCCTACTACCATTCTCTTACCAATTCTTCATCTGCCCCTTTAAGCCGTCTGCCTAGTTGCATGTAGATATGTATTCGTAAACATACTGTAGATCTCCTATATCCCGTATCAGTGAATTAGGATATGTTACTACTGCATATATTACATATGTATATCTGTAAGCATATAAAGTGTGTGCAGAATAGTTGAATTGGTTTTATGCACACACACGTTTAAAATTCACAGCAGGCTTCAAAAAAGCAGCAATTTCCAATGAATGTGTGTTTTGACAATTGTTTAAGAATTATATTTTCACGTGTCACAGAAAGTCACAGAAAGATATTAGAAAATAAAAACACAGTTGGTATGTGAGATGCTTTGCACTGTGTGCACAATGGATATTTGCATGAATTCTCTGTAGCTCACAAGTGCACTGATGCGAACTGACTTGGCTGTGGTTCAGCACTTCCTATTAGTTCCTATACTCGAGCTTATAAGGACCGCGGCATCATTTCCACAGTGTACAGGGAGAATGAAATATGTGGGTCAACAAGACGACCGCAGATGGTTGCTACTAGACTCTGAGTTGCTCTCTTTCCTCCTATTCCTATCCTATGTCCCCAACTTCCTTCCTTCTTTATGAAATATGCTCTCTGTGTGTAGATTGTGCGAAAAAGAGTAGTGCTCAAAATGTAGACCAAAAAGAGCACTTTGGGTTTCCCGCATCCCCTTCTACCGTGTTTGGGTTTACAAGACAGTGTGATATTTTCTGAATGTGCAGGGTGCCAACCTTCCGCCGCCTGCGATGCCCTACAGCTGATTTTAGTCGTAGAACCTTACCCATGAAAGAATTAGAAAGATGGTGCATAAAGAAAATCTATATTTATTGTAATTGCAAATACCGTGCAACGGTGCAACTGTACCAATCATTTTACGAATTTAGGCAAACGTTTCAAACAATTCTGCAATTTTTATGCTGCAAAAACCTATATGAAAAAATTTAACATTTAAAGCTAAATAGGAAACACTCAAGATTTCATAAATCGGGTTTTGTAGCAATACATCATTCGCTTTTCATTTTTTGCAAGACCGTGCTTCCTTTACAGTTGTAACTATAACAAAGGAGTTCGCAATCGCATGAGTCACAACAGTCGCTTTCCATAGGTATTCAAGCTATTCCCATATATTACGTTGTTCCGCCACGGCTTTTAAACAAAACGAAATGATAGAGACAAAGGGAACCAGGAAGGAGACCTACAAATTCAATACAAGCAGCCTTGGCACACAACAAATAGTGAGCCAAGAGGCAGACCAAAATCGGGAATGCATTGGGGTATTACTGTATTTCACGGTGGAAGCACTTTCAATGTAATCAAGTAGAGAGTAGTGACTGTGAACCGGTATGTTCTGTTCGATGTCATTCGAGCGATACACTTTTAACTCTACCACAATATTCTCTTCCTTAGTCAACAGTATAAATTGAACTTTTTGCCCACGCCCGGTCTCCTCAAATATATTAGAAACGCAAAATCTCAAAATCGTCTTATTGACAACAACAGTGTATAAACCCGGATGAACTCATTTTCTTGATAATCCGCCATGGAATCCTGAAATGCCGACAATTTAAATTCCTGAACTAATATCTTCCGTAAATGAACTGTATAATAACATTTACAAGTGTGGAACCTTCTCTATCAAAAACGGAGGAAAGAGATCAGATACGTAGTACTGCTAAAAGTTGGGTGTCTAGGCTCTCCCGGTTCATCAGGGGATCCTCCACAGGTTGGAGGATATTACTCGTCTAATGCCAAAAATAATCAGGTCACATTTCAGCGTTTAAAATGGTTCAAGGTATTATTTAAAGATTTTTTGCGTTAATTGTCAATAATTTTTTTAATTTCAGAGGGGTTGACACATGACACATAGCCTTGGCTTTGCTGAGTTGGTGTAGGCAAATGGTACGCTGTTTGCACAGTACTTTTGACCACGGCTTCAGAACGTCTAAAACGAGCTTTGTACATCAGGCTAGTAAGGTTACTATTCTGAGGGTTAGCTTCTAGCAAAGTGCTGAATGGAAATGTTCCAACATGCCGACGTTGACATAGAGCTATGTGCAATATGTAGTGCAGTTCGGTTTTACTACGTTGTCGTCTACTCTGTCACCCACAATATTGCTACATGTTGTCTTTGAAATTTCCAGCATAAATTAAATTCTGCTTACAGTGCCATGAGCTCTATATGGTAAATAATGCAGAGGTAGATAAAAGCCTTCTTGAAGTAAACGACCTAGTGTGCATACGATGGTATTAGTTCGTGGTAACACTCATGAGTATGAGAGATGAAATAAAACTTATTATTTTTTCTACGTGTGCCGGCTGTTTCTTTTGATATTCTCACATAATTCATTTCAGCGAAACAAATATGTATTTCATCCTGAAATAGACTGATAGGCAGGGAGTGGTGTTCCGTCATGGTGAAAACAGTAGTATCACTTCAGCGAGTAATGGCAAACACTCCACCTCGTAAATGTTTTAATGTGCTCTTCTCTGTTAACTGTTTGTATGCACACTTATTTTAAGGAATGACTATTCTTCGACGCTGCTTCCTACTGCTTCCTATTTTGAGTACGATAAAACCTTTTACTTTTGTTTAAAGTAGATGAGCACAACACTAAAACCTTTTGCAAGCATTTGTAACGCTTTGTGTTCTGTTGCTTTACATATTTGACAGAGCTCAATTTGTACTCACATTTTCTCAGCTAACATCCATACTATAGATCTATGCAGCTAAACCTTTGAGTCATACCACAATGCACCCAATAAAGATTAGGGCTCGCTACAAGAGAACGACTTGCTGAATTATTAACCCCTGCCAATCACGCTGAGCACAAGTTCAGTATTGGCTGTCCGTTTACATCAACTTTTTTGACGATAGTAATAAATAAAATTCCCGCCGCAAAGGCATAAACCTCATAATGGAATTCTTCTTGGGAAATGGACAACTTTTGAAAGGAAATTCCACTTTTCCTAGTTCATTGACAATTCAGTTTCCGCAATGAAGCATTACATAATTTTAGCAATACATTGAAGTTATGTAATAGGGTCCTCAGTTCCGATAAAAATGAGCTATTGCAGGAAGCACCAAGGTCGATAAAAAAAGTTTTGTAAGACTATTTTAACAATACTCTCACGAGGTAGGAAGACCCTTGTAACTTCAGATTTACTTAGCTTTTAGCTACTTACCTGGTCATTGTGATCTTGAAATGACATTTGTCGGTACAAAGAATTATGTAGTTTTTATTTATTATACTATTTTCCAGAATCCCCCGCTGCCAATATTTTTATTACTTTATCAAGCCATAAGTATTAAATTTTAAGAAATTTTAATAAGGACGATTGGGAAATTAAATTATCCTTACGTATTAGTAGAAGAATTAAAAATGAGATTAAGAAAAGTGACAATGGGTTGCATTAGTGGTAAACCTTGTAATATCCTGTGGAAACTACATTGGATGATGTAACGTTAGGAATGGGTGTCCAAGTGAGCTGTGATTTGCATTCCTCTCACATAGTTGCCAGTGGGCCCCTGGTGGTCATTTTTAGCTCTCACTTTATTTTCGTTAGTTTTGTGTCATTAGGTACATTGGGTCAGAGCGTGTCACGTCTTGTCAATGTCTGCGTACGTTTGCCCATGTCGCTGTCTGCCGGTTGTCCTGTTGTTTCGGTTAACGGAGTAGCGGAGTCGTAGGGAATGTTAGTGCACTTTCCGGTATTATGAAACAGGACCTGCTCGTCAGCATGAAAACACACAAGGCAGAATTGCTGTTCGCAGAAAGGTTACCGTTAAGTACAGCTGCCTGTCGAGTCCACTGTACAGACTACAAATATGTCTTCCTGCCGTGTCCGTGTGAACTATAGAAGAGTGAGTGTGGGAGATTCCATTTCAAAGATACTTCTTCAAGAAACACTTGTCAACGTTTACATTTGCTTTCCCCCTCTCTCATACTCCCCTCGCTGTGTCCTTTCATTTGCTCCCTGTCCTCGACCCCCAACTGACTGTTTGCAATGCAACTTATTTTCTCCTCATCTCAAATTACTTTCTTCCCTACTTCACTATTTGTCCTTTAACATATTACTATATAGACTCTAGGTTTTACACACTCCAACGTACTTAATGTCCCTATTCTGGAGATACACGTGTATACACTTCTATGCATGTAGATAGAAATGGACTACTTTGTACACCACCATTCCAGTTTCTAATGCATACGTATGAGCTATGGATCCAGTATCTCAACCCCCATATAGTTGTACACTGTAATTATAACTCCGTGCTTAGCCATTCATTCCCAATGCTGAATTAGGCAAGTTTAGTGCTAACTACTAAAGTTAAACACTAGCCAATTTACCACATGTACTCCATAGGTAATAAAGAGCATTTTGTGGAGTTACCTACGAATTGTAAAGAGAAATGATTGCTATATAATTTGTACATGTACACAGGAATAAGTTTGTTTTTAATTGTGAGAATAAATTTGCAAGTAATATTAGCATCAGCCTAAAATTAGAAATACTTGGAATTGCTGATTTACATTTTATTACACTATTTTACTTTTTATCATAGGCTCGGTGTGCGTAGAAATCAGGTCATCTTTTGTCAAAGAAGGTCCACTATTTACTATGGTAAGCATTCAATGTCTACAATGGAAGATCACAGTATTTAATAAACGGGGCACAAAGCGAAAATATTTTTGCATGTTCATAACTGAGGTTTGGAAAGTATTGCACGCTGAGCATTCAGTGGTGTAAAGTTTGAAAGTTTGATATTGAAGTGCTGACATTTCGGTTAAATTGTTTAAATTAGCCATTTTGCGAATACTGAATTGTGCGAGCCTTAGTAGGAATAGTTTAATTTAATTAATATAATTCAACTCTAATTTAGAGGAAATGATTCTAATCAAATGGAGTTGACAGTGAGCATGTTGTCTACGCAAATTGGTAATAGTCATGCAATTGAATTTAAACTGCTTAGTGATATTTCGAGTTGAAACTGATACATAATGTTGATTTGCCCAATCACCAATTTACGGTGTTGTATCAGGGTGGTGATTGAAGGTGGTTTATTAAGATTGATGAATGATAATGAAGTTGCAATTGATGAAATATTGTGCCCACAATTTCAATATCCGATTTTAACCTAAAAACACCACTACCCCATGGGGGGATTTGAAACATGCCTGTGGAGATATGTACGCTCTTACTGATGGCCTATTTGGCATTTGTACCCCGACCCAAAGGAATTTTAGCAAAAAATAAACAGTTGACTATTTTTTGGGTATCCGAACAGCAGCCTCACCTTTTGCTAAGGCGTACAATCGATGAAGTAAAAAAAAACACTAAAGGTCTGTATTGCACTTTCTTCTGTATTAGTCAATTCGAATTTAATAATTGATTTTCTTCGGTTTGTTGAAACATTCTTTGAAGCATACATTAATATCAATATTTGGTGAAAAGGAAGAAAGTACTATTGGGATACATCAGAATTCATGTGAATAAGAGCGTCTAATCATCTTGGCATTATTGTCTGGTTTCCACTACATGTGCTACTGCACACTTTAAAAATCAATTTCTTGCGCTTGAACTATTTGATGTTTAATTTACTTTTACATAAAGAAGCTCTGTACGACCTAGAAGAACCTCACGGCGTTGTAAATACATACGATGTGTGAACGTAAAACCAGAATTTCCATATGCCACATCCTCATGTCAGTCGAACGAAAAGAGAGACAAACACCTAACAAGTGACATACTGAGAACGAAATAACAAATGAAAAGTCAAAAGGTTGTTGTCGCCGAGTGTGTATTTAATAAGATGATTGTGAGTGAGTGTCGATAGGGCGATCATTGCTACGACATTGATACTCCAGTCAAAATAATATCCACAATGCTATAAGTACTCTTTAATACGAATTTTATTCTGAAAATTCTATAAAACAAATTGTAATTCAACTACCGTTTTAGTCAACAATCTTAATTTTTTTAAATTAAGATATAATTCCACTAAATTATCATCCCAAAAAATTGATGTCACTCGAACACTAAAAGATGCAAAAGTGAACAATCCCTACAGATTTTTGTATATAAATATTTTTGGGAATTTCGTGAAACGAATATTTGCACACTCTTATTATTATAAAAGAGTGAATAGCAAAATAAAATAAATTTATCTACGATTTTGGAAGGCGAGTTTGGTGGCAACACAAAAAGTGACACATTTGAATTATAAGCAGGGTTCGCTATAAAGCAAAAAAGCAGGGGCAATTGCGGATTTTTTTGATTTTTTGCTATTTTCACGCTTTTTTGCTGTTTTGCTCTTTTTGGGAATCCCCGTATAATAAATACGTAAATTTTTAAGGAAGTGATATTCAACATTAAAATAAATAAACGTTTTAGAGTTGAATTCATAATAAAAAGCATTTCCAGGTGTGTTGATAAATAAAATAAATTTATTGCAGTAAATGAAAATGATGGATTCATTTCATTTATCCATTTTACAATAACATGCAGACTGTGAAGGTATTTTGTAGTTATGAACACAATTTTCTAGAGGAATATATTCATGACAAATTGTTGTTTTAGGCTGAAATTATCAAAACAGCAATAATGCATCAATTTCTTCATAAGCAAAAAAGCTTTTTTTAGCAAAAAGCAATTTTTACAAAGCATGCTTTTTTGCTTGGGAGTACCCTGATTATAAGTAGACGTAGAAGAATTTTTTATTACAACCCCCTAATTTTGATTGGACGGGCATGAAAACGGTCAGCATAGCTTTGGTTCGACTACCAACATGATAAAGGCTTTCGCCGGCATTTCATCGTCGAGTGCAAATTATACGTAGTATCTTTATATAAACGTTGTAGTACAAGTGGAGAGCTTCTCCGTGCTGTCATTGTGAGGATAGTGAAGTGAGTGGCGGCAATGCAAGTATCGCGCCGTGGAGCACAATGCGTCCGACATCCATTTGATAAAAAGAGAAAGCATCATCTATTAGACAGAGAGTAGCAGCAGCAGTAGTGGCATGTGGAAAGCATAATATGCCAGAGCTATCATTATGTGTTCAGAAAGCCATGGGTAAGGATCCCAAGGAAAGCCACCCAATGCACTAAAGTATATTCTATTCATTTCCTGCGGCGTCAAAAGTCGAAGTCAAAAATCTAGTTGAGCTTATGACACGGCATGACATGTGGGAAATCTGCTGCGGTTCCTTGCTATTCTTATTTTTTGCCTCCGTCTGCTCGTCTGTGAGCAGCACGCTTGTCAAATTCGATTTTAACCAATAGGCTCTGTTACACGCTGATATGCTCTGTATTTCATAACACCGATAATGTCACAATGCACATTGTCAGCCGCTGGTTATATTCGCAGCTCTTCCAAGCACGTCTCTCATTCTATAAATTTGATCCAACCATTCAGTCTACTACCTAATACATTGGAACAGTTGTCCCAATTTCGCACGGAAACAGTTGCATTCCTCGTCTAGATAATTCCTCGATTGCTTCACACTCTGCCTTTTTCATTTGCAGCGTCTGCTCCTTAGAGACTCCATCGTCTATTTCTATTCACTATTAAATGCAGTAGAAAAATGGATTTCCGAAAATACCCCAGTTGAATAAAGAGTTGTGCTATGCAACGTAAACTCCTACAACAATTTAGTTTACAAAATCTCAAAATCCACATTTTTTAAATTTAAATTTGGACATTTGCCAAATATGGGAGATTTTTGTGGTTTGTAGTGATGTTCAACCCACCTGCGGGAAAACATTCAGGCAACTGATCACGAATACCGTTCCGTTGAATTATCCACAGATACCATATTATCGGTAGAAGCGGCACTTCACTTTTACAGTTTTGCACAACTGGTGAATTTTTGTCCCTGTATTTGTAGTTGCCTCTTTGACAATTCCTGAGCTTGCTGTAATATTTGTTTTTCCTGGCCAGGCACAATCAGAAGCCACGATGTGAATGCTGGTGCATTGTGCGCATTTTCACCAAATTACAGATATTAACATAAAACACTATATATCTGTTCAAATGTTTATTTTAGCACCCGGTCATAAAATGGGAAATATATAGGGAAATGATTGCAGTGTGATTACAAGAAAAGGCACTGCAAAAGTCCTTGTGTCGACAAAGAGCAAAGAATTAGCGACAATGAATGTGTGTCTTTCTAGTATATACTTCCTGTATGTAAATAGAAAGTCTATCTTAGAGAGAAAGTCAAGAGATTCTTGCTGTGACAAAATATATGCGACTTAATCAAAATCGCAACCGACAAGAGTAGAATGGGCTTTTCCTGTTCTGCCCGATGGTTGTAACGTTTTCCATATAGTTACCCGTAGGTATGCTTGCTGGAGCGTCCTGGACTGTTTTCAGATTCACAGCACATCGCCAGGGCTTCTTGTACGATTACTTAGAGATACCATCCATGTAATATTGAATGTGCTTAGAGGGAAAATACCATACGAGCGATAAATATATTCGTTACGTACTTTGTTAGCTATGCATTGACTCGAGAGACAAGAACAAGACAAGCTCTCTCTCTCTCTCCGGTGCACGGGTTGGGGGGTTGATGGCATACGGCATGGAATAATATGAAGAAAGGATACGCCGCTGCCGCTAAAGAAGCGGTCGGAAGCTGAGAAATGCTCTGTGCGAGTGTTTGCAGTTCGATTCAATGACTTGGTCGTTCCTTGTCATGATGAAGAAAGAGAATGAACTGTGTGAATGCCCTTCCTTCCGTTTCTCAGTCTGTGGCTATAGTGCACGGAGGGGAGAATTGTGAATGGATAGGTTGTTTGTGGGAAGATTGGTGATTCTGTTAAGGCCTATAATGAACATTCGCTCTGTTCTACTCGAGCACACCTTAAACTCAGCTCACTCATCTATAAACCAACTATACAAAAGACATTTCCTTTCAATCCAATACGGAAGATTCCATTCTTGTCCGAGATATTTGTGCCTACTTGGCTAGTCTCTTTTCATAGCATGAATTCTCTGACTCCATTCAATATCATCCTTCCAATAGGCCCACAAAATCAACAACAAGGAAGTCCAGCTTTAGCAGGTGATGAGTTAAGTGAGAGAAGATAAAATCAGTTTTAGAGTATGTAAGCATCTCAATAATTTTATTATGTTTATTGTTGGAAATTAGAAAACGTAAATCATATTAAAATCTTCTACAACTGATTGTACATAAATTATGCATGCCTCCCAAGAATTACTCATTCACCTCGATGATTTTTTGCAATAAATCTACTGTATCCTCACTATGAAGTTGTTTAA
>JABASC010003189.1:0-14922 GCA_019776185.1 Plutomurus gul
GAAAATATTTGTTCATCTGCGTCTCTTTTCGAAGTTCATGTTCCTGAGCCGAAATCTCTGCGGCAGTGCGCTAAAGAAATTCGTTTGGCCAAGAACGTGTGGGATTATCTCATCATTGTTGAGTCGTGCATTGATGACTGGAATACAACTCCATGGCAAAATATCAACGTGGAGAACATGGACCTGGAGTGTAAGCGAATGGCCAAGGAAGTCAAAGCCATGGATAAAGATACGAAATCTTGGGATATTTTTATTACTCTCGAAGCTATTATCCGAAACATGATTTCTTCCCTGAAATCCGTATCAGAGCTCCAGAATCCCGCCATCAGGGAAAGGCATTGGGAACAATTAATGCAGGCAACCAAGGTAGCTCCACCCCCTTTTTTAAAAATAATGGTAGGATCTAATAGTTCGATGTTTACTAATTTAAATGTGTATGAATTGTACAGGTCAAGTTCATGCCGGATGAGAAAACAACATTGTCAGATTTAATAGCACTGAACTTGTACAATTTCGAAGAAGAGGTGCGCAATGTTGTAGACAAGGCTGTGAAGGAGAATTCGATGGAAAAATCTCTGAAAGATTTGGACGCGACATGGAAATCTCAAGAGTATGAGTTTGAATTGCACACGCGTACGAAAACACAACTTATAAAGGCTTCCGAAGAATTGATTGAACTACTCGAAGACAATCAAGTACAACTTCAGAATATTGCCATGTCAAAGTACATAGGCTTCTTCCACGATGAGGTAGAATATTGGCAAAATCGTCTTTTCATGGCTGATCAAGTTTTGGCTGCTCTGGGCGAGGTGCAGCGCACTTGGTCTCATTTAGAATCCATTTTTATCGCCACGGAGGACATTCGCCGCAATTTACCTGAAGATTCTGCTCGATTTGATAAAATCGATAAAGACTTTAAGGTACACAAATTCCTTTTACATAATTTTATTGTAAAGTTCACGTATGAACGTTGGATTTCCTATTTGATTGCAGCAATGCCTGAAAAGGATGTACGGTTCTAAGAATGTCATCAAGTCGACAAATCAACAAGGAATTTTACCCGAGCTGGAAAGATTGCAAAAAGAATTGGCCATTTGCGAAAAAGCCTTAGCCGATTACTTGGAAACGAAGCGATTGGCCTTCCCACGTTTTTATTTCGTGTCATCGGTGGACCTCCTCGATATCCTGTCGAATGGCAACGAGCCTGAATTGGTGGCTCGACATTTATCAAAATTATTTGACTCAATGTCCAAATTAATATTTGAAAAGGATGGTGACAAACAGCCAACGAAGGTTGCCAATGCTATGATTGCAAAAGATGGCGAAAGTGTTGACTTTGATGCGACGTGTGATTGCACTGGGCCAGTCGAAGTGTGGTTGAATCGACTTGAGGCAGCGCAGCGGTCCACCGTTCGCTATTATTTCGGAGAGGCTGTTAACACTTATGAGGACAAACCCCGAGATATCTGGATTCAAGGTATGATTTAGTCATTCACAAATCCTTAGCATTTTAAAATCATGCGTGGACTGTGCAGTGATATTATTTTTTGGATCGATTCAAGATTTCCCCGCTCAGACAGCGTTGTGTGGAACACAGATTTGGTGGACGACGGAAGTCAATGCAGCCTTCTCTAAATTAGAAGAGGGCTATGAGAATGCGTTGAAAGATTATGTCCGGAAGCAGGTTAATCAGTTGAACACATTAATTGGAATGTTGATCGGAGGACTCTCGGCACAGGACAGGTAATGTAAATCGATACTGCAATGTTATTTACAATAATAGAATAGATAAATAAAAAATGTATTAAATTTTGCAGGCAAAAAATCATGACAATTTGCACGATTGATGTACATTCTCGAGATGTGGTCAGCAAATTAATTCAAATGCGAGTTGAGACTTCGCAAGCTTTTCAATGGCAGAGTCAGTTGAGACATCGATGGGATGCACTCGAAGGACATTGTTTTGCAAATATTTGCGATGCACAGTTCAGATACTGGTATGAGTATCTTGGAAACACGCCCAGATTGGTCATCACGCCTCTGACAGACAGGTAGAATATTATTTTGAAAAAAGTAGTTTTTCTACCTGCACAATAGTAGTAAAGTATATAATGTGGTATTTTTAATGCAGGTGTTACATTACTCTTACGCAGGTAATAAACTATAATTACTGTTGTGGTACTTTTTGAGAAATAATTTGTAATTTTGACCTTCAAATGTTATTTCTGAAATTCATTTCATAACATGCAATTTAATACTTTTTTAGTCTCTTCATCTTATGATGGGAGGTGCGCCGGTAGGTAAAAATAGTAATTCCCAACAATTTTGAAATATTTAATACACAGGTAGAATACCATTTGGTTAAATGATAAATCAATAAATGTTCAGGCGGGTCCTGCCGGTACAGGGAAAACAGAGACCACAAAAGATTTGGGTCGTGCTCTCGGAATGATGGTGTATGTGTTTAATTGCTCCGAACAAATGGATTACAGAAGTATCGGAAATATCTACAAGGGCTTAGCCCAAACTGGAGCTTGGGGGTAATTACATTTTTAATACTTTGTCATAATATGACATAAGGCACAAAAGTCGATCTCACCACATTTTACAATAAAATTGAAATATTACTTAATTTCAGATGCTTCGACGAATTTAACAGGTACAAACGTGTACATCAGTATTTAGACTAGCACTGTTCGAATGTAAAACAAATTTATTTCTATTAACTTATTAAATTGCGAATTACCACCCACAGAATCACAGTAGAAGTATTGTCTGTGGTTGCTGTTCAAGTGAAAACCATCCAGGATGCTATAAGAAACAAAAAGACCCGGTTTCATTTTATTGCCGAAGAAATCGACCTGGTTCCTACAGTCGGTATATTTATCACAATGAACCCTGGCTATGCTGGTCGAACAGAGGTGTGCAAATTCACAGTGATACATCCTAATACATATATGTAAACTTGGCATTTTTAATACATTATAATTTTTCATACTGAATAGCTCCCTGAAAATTTGAAAGCTCTCTTCAGACCATGTGCAATGGTCGTGCCCGACTTTGCCTTGATTTCCGAAATTATGTTGGTGGCGGAAGGTTTCCTCGAGGCTCGTACGTACTTTTTTAATTCATTAATGTGTTTATTTATAATTTCATACCACGCAACAGTACATTCGCATTGGAACTACAATATTTTTAATTTGTTTGCAGGACTTCTGGCCACCAAGTTTATTACTCTGTACACTTTATGCAGGGAGTTGCTGTCAAAACAGGACCATTACGATTGGGGACTGCGAGCTATTAAATCTGTACTTGTCGTTGCTGGTTCACTTAAGGTAATGCGCACAATTTATTAAAACTTCTTTTTCTTTTTTTCATATGTGCACGGATTTTGTTTACAGAGAAGTGACCCGGACAGACCAGAGGATCAAGTGTTGATGAGAGCGCTGCGAGATTTTAATGTTCCGAAAATTGTTACCGACGATGTGCCCGTTTTCATGGGTTTAATTGGTGATCTATTTCCAGCGTTGGACGTGCCTCGAAAGAGGGACATGGAATTTGAAAGGCATATCACAACAGCCATTAGCCAACTTCAACTGCAGCCTGAAGATAATTTTATCCTAAAAGTTGTCCAACTACAAGAGCTTATCGATGTCAGACATTCGGTCTTCATAGTGGGGAATGCCGGTACGGGGAAGACGCAAGTGTGGAAAACACTTTTCCGAACTCATCATAATTTAAAACATAAGCCCGCATTTAACGATCTAAATCCAAAGGCTGTCACAAACGATGAATTGTTCGGAATAATTAATCCATCCACAAGAGAATGGAAAGATGGTAAACAATTAACTACTAAAACTTTTCAAATTGTAGCTGAATGTTTTAATTTTCACGAGTATTTTACAGGAATACTCTCAGTCTTAATGAGAGATCAAGCTAATGCACCAGGAGATGGACCCAAGTGGATTATACTTGATGGAGGTAATGAAAAAATCGTTTTTAACGAATGTAGCCATTGAGAAATATAAAAACTTTTATTTCCTACAATACATTTTCTTTAGATATTGATCCTATGTGGATTGAATCATTGAACACAGTAATGGACGATAATAAAGTCCTCACACTGGCCAGCAACGAAAGAATTGCATTGACGAAAATGATGAGATTAATTTTTGAGATTTACACACTAAAGACTGCAACACCAGCCACTGGTATGAAAACATTAAATTTATATTGACCATTATATGAAGTCGTAGATTTATTATAATGACGTTCGCATTCATATTCACAACAAAAATTTTATTATTGTAGTGTCGCGAGCTGGTATCCTTTACATAAATCCCCAAGATTTGGGTTGGGGTCCTTACGTGGCCAGTTGGCTAGAAAAACGAAAGAGTCCTGTGGAAAAGGCCGCTCTCACTATCCTGTTTGATAAATACGTTCCTACGATGGTGGAAATAATTAAAGTTCGCTTCAAGAGGATTACCCCCATCCCAGAAATAGCACACATTGAACTTTTGTGTAACTTACTTGGCTGCCTGATTACACAAGAAACTTGTCCACAGGACTGCCCCAAAGAATGGTATGAGCTCTACTTTGTATTTGCTGCAATATGGGGTTTTGGCTCTGCATGCTACCAAGATCAAGTGAGTCACATATTCCAATTTCATACAAACACGATCCCTGTGTCAATATTGACAGTTTATAGTAAATATTCATAAATTATGACATTTTAGTTACTAGACCATCGTATTGACTTTTCGAAATGGTGGCAAAATGAATTCAAGTCCGTAAAGTTTCCAATGGGTGGAACTGTATTTGATGTTTTTATTGATCCTGAATCCAAGAAATTTGTACCATGGAGTGAAATTCTTCCTATTTTTGAATTGGATCCAGATTTGCCATTACAGGTGAGTTGCCCGAATTGAACTACTAATTTTGTATCTGATGGAGGTGCTGTACTATAATATTATTATCTTACAACAGGCCGCAATGGTTCACACATCTGAGACGATTCGTATTAAATTCTTCACCGATATGCTGATGGATAAAGCGTATCCCGTGATGCTGGTAAGTGTAATATCTATTTTGTTCTTGTAAAACTATCTACATATAAAAGAATCATGAATATTTAGGTGGGAAGCGCCGGGGCCGGTAAAACAGTATTAGTTGGAGACAAATTGGGACAACTTCCCGAAAGCTACGCGATAGCAAACGTTCCATTCAATTTCTACACAACATCAGGTAATTCTGATAATAAAGAGTAAGGTCGCAAGTGATTCGATGTAATACGCAAGTGGGTAAATTGAATTTAACCCATTTTGTATAAAATCCTAATTTAAGAAATGTTGCAACGAGCACTGGAAAAGCCTTTGGAGAAAAAAGCGGGACGAAATTATGGCCCGCCTGGAAATAAAAAGCTAATTTATTTCATTGACGATTTGAACATGGTATGTTTTTGTGTGATGTGGATAAATATGTATGATATTAATAATTATGAATATATATATATATACATTTCTTTAACAACTGATTTTTGTGCAGCCAATGGTGGACTCTTATGGTACGGTACAACCTCACACTTTGATTCGCCAACACATGGATTACAATCATTGGTACGATCGTGTGAAAATCACCTTGAAGGATATCAACAATGTACAGTATGTGGCCTGTATGAATCCGACTGCGGGCAGTTTCACAATAAACCCGAGACTGCAGAGACATTTTGCAGTATTTTCTGTCAGTTTCCCCGGATCAGATGCTTTACAGACGATCTACAAGACAATTCTTCAACAACATCTCGCTAGTAAAGTACACAATTTCAGCAGTCCTGTGCAGCATACCTGCACAAATATAGTGCAGTCTGCCTTGGCCTTACATAGCAAGGTTTCGTCTACATTTTTGCCCACTGCCGTAAAATTCCATTACATCTTCAACCTGAGGGATTTGTCTAACATTTTTCAGGTATATTTCCTGCTAACACTTGTGAAGAGTAAATGCATTGGGTATTACATATTTATTTGTTTAATTCAAATGATTTTATTTGCAGGGATTATTATTCAGTACGTTGGAGTGCTTGCCGGCTCCCCTCGATCTAGTTCGTCTAAAATCTTTTACTCTCATTCTTATAGCATTTACGTTAGTTTCGCAAAATTGAACCTTTTTGTTTAAAATGCAGGTTAGATTATGGGTTCACGAAGCTAGCAGAGTTTATCACGATAAGCTTGTGGATGAAAAGGATATTCAAACCTTTCATAAATTGGTGACCGACCAAGTTAAAAAAGGTTTCGAGGTAGGAGATTTATACTTATTTGATTGCATTCGAAATCAGTACAACGTATTTATTTTAATCATCTTTGGAATTTAGAGTACAATTGACGAAGCTTCCGTGATGGCCAAGCCATTGATATACAGTCACTTTGCGCAAGGAATGGGAGACCCTAAATACATGCCAGTGAAGGACTTTTCTATCTTGTCCAAACTTCTTGTGGACGTGTTGAAAAGCTATAACGATTCAAATGCTACAATGAACCTTGTGCTTTTCGAAGATGCAGTGAATTACGTTTGTCGTATTAGTCGCATCATAGAGTCCCCCCGAGGAAATGCACTTATGGTGGGGGTTGGAGGCAGCGGTAAACAAAGTCTGGCCAGATTGGCGGCCTACCTCTCTGGACTTGATGTGTTCCAAGTGGCTTTGAAGAAAGGATATGGAATTCTAGATTTGAGATACGACCTGTCGCTTTTGTATCTAAAAGCGGGAATTAAAAATTTGGGGTCAATGTTCCTAATGACAGATGCTCAAGTTGCCGAAGAACAATTTTTAGTGCTCATTAATGATATGCTGGCATCTGGAGAGATTACCGATTTGCTTCCTGATGACGAGATTGAAAATGTAATATCAGCAATGAGAACAGAGGTGAAAGTGGTTGGACTGCCTGACACCCGGGAAAATTGTTGGAAATTTTTCATTGATCGTGTCCGAAAAGTTTTGAAGGTTGTTTTGTGTTTCTCACCGGTTGGGAGCACTCTGAGAACTCGTTCGAGAAAGTTTCCTGCTGTCGTGAATTGCACATCGATCATTTGGTTTCAAGGATGGCCTCAAGAGGCTTTAATGTCAGTTTCTCAGCGTTTCGTAAAAGATATCGCGGCTCTACCGGAAGCATTACACGATCCCGTTGCTTCATTTATGGCGTACGTGCACTCGTCCGTGGACAAAATGTCCGTCACATATTTGGCCAACGAGAAGAGATACAATTACACCACACCCAAGTCATTTCTGGAGCAGATTGATTTGTATGGGAAATTGGTGACACACAAAAATACTGAAGCCTTTGCAAAAGCTGACAGACTTGAAAGTGGGTTGCACAAACTTGAATCATGTGCCAAACAAGTGGAAGAATTAAAAAAGGTTTTGGCCGTACAAGAAGTCGTTCTGAGGGAGAAAAATGAAAAAGCAGATAAGCTGATTCAAGTTGTGGGGAAGGAAACGGCAGCCGTGTCCACTGAAAAGGAAAATGCGGCCATTGAAGAGAAGAAAGTGGCCGTTGTGGCCGAAGAGGTGACGAAAATTAAAGAAGTTTGTCGAGTGGAATTGGAAAAAGCCGAGCCAGCACTGCAAGCCGCCTACGCTGCCTTGAATACATTGAATAAGGCCAACTTGACGGAATTGAAGACCTTTACTCAGCCCCCTCCTGATGTTGTAAATGTTATTTCGGCTGTGTTCATTTTATGGGAAGGTACGAGAACTGGAAAAATTCCTAAAGACAGATCTTGGAAAGCCGCAAAGGCCGGTATGATGACGGATGCTCAGAAATTCCTCGATGGACTCATCAATTTAAACAAAGAAGCAATCACGGTGGCAATGGGCAACGCTCTTCAAG
Organism: Plutomurus gul; assembly: GCA_019776185.1. NCBI lineage: Eukaryota > Metazoa > Arthropoda > Collembola > Entomobryomorpha > Tomoceridae > Plutomurus > Plutomurus gul. Next base: position 7,881 of record JABASC010003189.1, read on the forward strand.
AATACACTAGCCTTCCTGGCTTTGATCCTGACTTTATTAGAAATAAATCATTTGCAGCCTCAGGTATTTGAAACAGTGGAATAAAAAATTTAAATATAAATTTTTAGACAGCAGCGAGTATTTACTAAAACCTCGACATCTACTTTTATGCAGGTCTTTGTTCGTATGTGGTGAATGTTTCAAAATTCAATGACGTGTTCCAAGATGTCGCCCCAAAAAGACGTGCACTTCAAGAAGCCACAGATACACTTAGCAAAGCTCTGGACAGACTAAAATTTCTAAAAGCTCGCATTACAGTAAGATTTAAATAGTTATCTAAACTTAGCCTTACAGTTATAATGTATGCCACAGTCCAATAGTTGGCATGTAATTCTAGTAAAAATTATTCTATTATTTATTTGCAATGTAGGAATTAGAGAGCAAGCTCAAAGTGCTAACAGACGAGTACGAAAAAGCTCGAGCTGCTAAACAAAAATGCCAAGATGAAGCTGACAAAACTGCGTTGACAATTGATTTAGGTATGAAAAACTAAATACTATTTAATTGTCTTGGACAAAAATTATTAGACTTGAATTTTTGAATTAAAAAAATCTTCAAAGTTGAATTTTCTTATCTCTCATTTAGCCAACAGACTTGTTGGAGGGTTGGGCGCGGAGAAAAATCGTTGGATTCAAAACGTGCTCAAGTATGTTTGGAGAATTTTATTGTTGACAGAATAGGCAAATGTAATGTTAGTAAATGTGGGTAAACAATTTTTTGCAGTTATCGAGCAAGTACAATTACGATACCAGGAGACATGCTGCTTGTGACCGCTTTCGTCTCCTACGTTGGCTGCTTCACTAAAAAGTACCGGGTGGAACTTTTGGAGCACACGTGGATGCCATATCTAAAAAGTTTCCAGGTACTTAATACATTTGCACTTTGCATAAAATAAATATATCGTATTTTACACACAAAATTAAAATTATTTCAGCCCCCTATCCCGACGTCCGATAATGTGGATCCACTGACTATTCTAACAGATGATGCTGAGATTGCAATGTGGAATAATTTTGGACTTCCAAGTGATCGAATGTCTTCGGAAAACGCAGCCATCTTAGTGAATTCCCAAAGATGGCCCCTCATGATAGATCCTCAATTACAAGGAATTAAATGGATCAAGAATATGTACAGCAACAAGTTGCGAGTTATTCGCTTAGGGCAAAAAGGTTTTCTGGATATAATTGAAGATGTGAGTTTAATTTATTGAAAATTACTTTGATGGAATGTGTTGCACTTCGTTAGTGACAAGTGTGAGAAGAAAATGAATTAATTTTACAGGCAATCGTCAAAGGAAGTACGATAATGATTGAGAATATAATGGAGTCTGTGGATCCAGTGCTTGAGCCTTTACTTGCGAGAAATCTTATTAGAAAAGGAACGTAAGTGCTAATTCAAAATGTTTTAAATTTATTCAAGAGACTACCAATGTTGTTATTGCAAATTTTAAAAATATGATTGCACAGCGCCATCAAGATTGGTGATCGTGAAATCGACTACAATCCTGCATTCCGTCTGATTCTACAGACAAAATTAGCAAACCCACATTACAAACCAGAAATGCAAGCTCAGACGACCCTGATCAATTTCACAGTGACAAGAGATGGCTTGGAAGATCAGCTTTTAGCAGAAGTGGTGAAAGTGGAGCGGCCCGATCTTGAATCCCAAAAGTCTCAGTTGACAAAACAACAGAACGAATTCAAAATCCTCTTGAAGAAACTTGAGGACGATCTTCTGACACGTTTGCAGTCTGCACAAGGGAATTTTCTGGATGACACGGCTCTGGTGGAAAATCTCGAAACAACAAAAAGAACTGCACAAGATGTTGAAGTGAAAGCGAAGGAGGCGGTCACAACTTCTGCCAAGATAGATGCTGCTCGCGAGTTGTACAGACCTGCTGCTAGTCGAGCGTCACTCTTATACTTCATACTAAATGATCTGAATAAAATTAATCCTATTTATCAGTTTTCCTTGAAAGCCTTTTCCACGGTATTTCAAAATGCTATCAAGACGGCTCCTGTAGCTGCTGATGTGACTAGGCGAATCGACAATCTCATTGAAGCGATTACTTACTCCGTGTGGTTATACACTACAAGGGGCTTGTTTGAGAGCGACAAACTGATTTTTACCGCACAGATGGCATTCACCATTCAAAAAGATAATATCTCACCAAAGGATTTGGATTTTCTATTGAGATTCCCAATATCTCCTGGTGCTACGAGTCCCGTAGAGTTCCTCACCCACACCAGCTGGGGAGGCATTAAAAGTTTGAGTGCCCTTGATGATTTCAGGTGAAACAATGCTTTTCTATTTAATTCCATAATCAGTTTTGGACTGAAGACACATTTATTAGAGATAATTATGCGATAATTTGTTTTGTGCAGAAATCTTGATCGAGATATTGAAGGTTCATCAAAGCGTTGGAAGAAAATCGTCGAGTCAGAGTGCCCAGAGAGAGAAAAATTGCCTCAAGAATGGAAAAGCAAAGCTGGTGTGCAGCGATTGTGCATCATGAGGGGTTTAAGACCTGATCGCATGACATACGCTGTGTCTGTCTTCATTGAGGAAACTTTGGGCGTTAGATATGTGAGATCCAGGAGAATGGATTTTGCAAAAACTTTTGAAGAATCGTCCAACACCGTGCCCGTGTTCTTCATTTTGTCACCGGGAGTTGACCCACTTAAAGATGTGGAGGCATTAGGGAAAAAACTTGGCATCAGCATGGACAATGGAAATTTCCACAATGTGTCTTTGGGTCAGGGACAAGAAATTGTGGCAGAGAATGCCTTGGACGTTGCCGGGAAAGAAGGTCACTGGGTTATTCTTCAGAATATTCATTTGGTTGCAAGATGGCTGGCTACTTTAGAGAAGAAACTTGAGCAAAACTGGGAAAGTTCTCACAAGAAATATCGAGTTTTTCTAAGCGCCGAACCTGCCGGTTCACCCGATACTCATATTATCCCACAGGTGATGCCTCTCAGCGCATTTTACACCCCACTTTCAGTATTGTATGGGTATGTAGTTAAAAACATGTTGATTTATTGCTCAATATTTGAATAGGGGATCTTGGAGTCGTCGATAAAAATAACTAATGAGCCCCCAACGGGAATGTTGGCAAACATTCACAAAGCATTGGACAATTTTTCGCAAGAGACACTGGAAGCCTGTTCTAAGGAGCTAGAATTTAAAGCAGTGTTATTCAGTTTGTGTTATTTCCATGCTGTGGTTGCCGAGCGAAGAAAATTCGGAACACAAGGCTGGAACAGATCTTATCCGTTTAATACTGGAGACTTGACGATCAGCGTCACTGTTTTGTTTAATTATTTGGAAGCTAACAGCAAAGTTCCCTGGGAGGATCTACGCTACTTGTTTGGAGAAATCATGTATGCGTGCATATATATTATTTATATTTATATATGGATATTATATATTATGTACGGTGGACATATAGGTATGGTGGACATATAACTGACGATTGGGATCGACGCCTCTGTCGAACCTATTTGGAAGAGTACATGGTCCAAGAATTGGTTCGTAAACAGAAAGCCAACATTTTTTTTAAACACAAAAATTTGAAAGTTTTATACATACATACATAGTTACAATTTTTTAATAATAAATAGCTTGATGGAGAGCTACACTATGCTCCCGGATTTCAAGCCCCTCCCAGCACAGACTTACCAGGTTACCATACATATGTGGACGAAGTGTTGCCAGCAGAGTCTCCCATTCTGTATGGGTTACATCCGAATGCAGAAATCGGATTTTTAACGGCCACATCAGAAACATTGTTCAGAATTATATTCGAATTACAACCGAGAGATTCTGGAGGTGCAGGTGGACAGACCATCACAAAAGAAGAAAAGGTAAGAATTTTTATTGCGTATAAAAAATGACAAATTCGAAATGTTTCTTGAAAAAGTACAACTTTTGACTGTGTACACTCTTGTATTTCAGACAAAGCAAATTCTAGATGATATTATGGATAAGCTCTCTGACCCATTTAACATGGCTGAAATTCAGGGAAGAGCTGAAGAGAAAACTCCGTACGTGATTGTTGCTTTGCAAGAATGCGAACGCATGAATATGCTCACCATAGAGATGAGAAGATCCTTGAAAGAGCTGGATCTTGGATTAAAGGTTAAAAGAATAAAGGAAGTTTGCAACCTTAAACACTTTGTGTCTGTACTAATGAATGTATGTATAATATTGTTTGAACAGGGAGAATTAACAATTACTCCAGAAATGGAAGATTTAGGAAATGCCCTCTTTATGGATTCAGTTCCACCTTCTTGGACGAGGAAGGCGTATCCTTCAACACTCGGGTTAGGAGCTTGGTTTGCAGATTTACTGCTTAGAGCCAGAGAGCTGGAGACTTGGTCTACTGACTTTTTCCTTCCTGCGGCTGTTTGGCTCGGTGGCTTCTTTAACCCACAATCTTTTTTGACGGCCATTATGCAAAGCACAGCTCGAAAGCAGGAACTTCCTTTGGATAAAATGTGCCTGCAGTGTGATGTGACGAAGAAAACCAAAGAAGAATTTTCGTAATTTCATAGTATTTATAATTAACATGGATTTTTAGGCCCTTTCTTTCGTGATTTGTTGTTATAATGTAAATTACTTGTTTGCAGAGCTTCTCCGAAGGTGGGAGCTTGCATCCACGGTTTATTCATGGAAGGTGCTCGCTGGGACATTCCATCAGGCTCAATTGCAGAGTCAAAATTGAAAGATCTTTACCCACCGATGCCCGTTATATACTTAAAAGCTATTACAATGGACAAGGCTGATTTACGCAATATGTACGAATGTCCAGTATACAAGACTCGAATGCGTGGACCTACATTCGTGTGGACCTTCAACCTTCGGACACGAGACAAGCCCTCAAGATGGATCTTGGGTGGTGTAGCCATTCTTCTTCAAGTCTAATAAACCTCTGCCTTTATTAACATGATTATAAATAGTATAAATGATAATATAAATCGTGCACAAAATTTTACAACATAACAATAAAACATATACATTCAAACGTGTGCGGCGTCTTTTATCTGGAAATATTTCTCTGCTTATTCTATGAAACACTAAATAATAATGTGTAGGGATTAACATTAACAATTAATACATATGAACAAACGGCAGTCTCTGTGTATGCATCTTGACTTCTTGACTCGGGCACACATGCACACCAACACTTTCCTTCCCACATTGCAATTTCTCAGAAACTGTGCATATGCAACTAGTGATTAATATCCTGTGCTATTATTATTATACACCGTCCGATTTACGATTTGTCAATCAAGCCTTCTCTTAAAATCAAATCGTGCTTGCTTTTAGGGATGAGTTTGGAGATTTTGATATCTTCCGTCGTTTTGAAGTAAAAATGAAAGTGATTTGTCAAAGTAGAAGCACGAGCAAAACGTAATCTATTTTAAGAACGTAAATGCTGTTGCATTTAGTCTACTTTATGCATACAGATTGTGTTGCTTGTAATATATAGGCAAAACAGATCAATCATTGCACTTTGCATATCAAAGGTAACTGTATTTTCCTTTGAATGGTTATTACAGGAATAAATTTATTGTAATTAAATTGTATGCATTGGGGGTCGGAAGCTTAAGTTAATCAGGCAGACATTTGTATATCGAAATAATAAACACAAATAAGTGTAATGTTATTTTTCTGAGAACAAGATATCTGATAGGAAATTGTGACATTGTGAGTGATTGTTTTTGATGCAAGATCTACAATGAGATATCGAGAAACCTGACAGAAATTAAATGTGTCGATTCTTTCTAAATTAAGAATTGTGACTGTCCCATCAAAAGTAATTTGATTCCCCCTAGAAATTGCTCAGAGAGCAATCACTGATGCATTAACTCTCGTAAAATGATTAATACGCACAAACTCGATCAATGCATTCTTTATTCTACTAAAGTATAAATAAAACTCGGATTTTGATACGTATCATCATTCTCAGAGGAGTTTCTATCTGAAGTACAACAAGCAGTGAACAGTGATTTGCGAAAGATTTAAAATATTTGCGGTGTGACTCGAAATTCGAAAAAGCAACTTTATCCACAAATTCTGAAAAGAAACAGCAAGGTTTGCTATATTTTATTTTAAAAACTGATTGATACACAGTGAATATGGGATTAAAATTATTTGTCATAATGCATGGATTTGAATTGTAAATCTTTTTGAAACATTTTGAATATTTCAGAAATGAGTTTTCAGTGGAAAATGTTCATATTCTTGTCGGTTTTAGCAGCGATTTTACAAAATCAAAAGTGTCTTGGCGTCATTTCTCCTCATGCACATTCTCCGTTCTACCCCTCACATTATTACCCACCACCTTCAACCCCACCATCCGTATTACCCACACTACCCTCCACCCCAGCCGTCAGGAGGAGATGCTCAAAACCAGTCCAAAACAGTTGTGGCCATCTCGAGCATCATCTTGCCCATTCAAAACCAAGATGACGAAAATGACCAGGACAATGACGATTCCTACTATGACGATGAAGACGAAAATTCTTCTCAGAACTCACAATCTTCTCCTCAATCGCCTCTGTACATAATTCTTTCTCAGTCTTCCGATGAACAGCAACAACAACAGCAAAACCGTCATGGAGGAAATAGTGGTGGGAACAGTGGACGCGGACAACAGCGCCCCAGGCAAAATTCACAAAGACAGCGCTCACAATCGGGACAAAGACGACGGCCATCTGGTGGTGGAAATAACCGCAATTCTCAAAATGGAGGCTCCGGTGGTGGAACGGTTATAAATCTAAACAAACTATTCCAAATTCAAGGAGGAGGACAGGATCAACAGAATGGAGGACGAAATGATGGGGGACAACGTCAACAAAGAAATAGACACCAGAATTCCAATCAAAGGATTTCCAATTCGAATTCCAACTCGAATTCAAATTCACAGCAAGCAGCCGCCGTGAAAATTATTTTGCCTAGTCCTCCCAGTACAACAACCCCTCGTCCGACCTACTAC
>JABASC010003190.1:0-14910 GCA_019776185.1 Plutomurus gul
GTAGACATCTGTAGACATTTGCTGTACCCCCACCCCCCTTATTTTGTATACGTAATATGTTGACTATCCCTTATGGAAAAAGTATCTATTGCTCTGCGATAATACCAAATAAATAAAAAATTTACCATCTTGAAAAATTCCCTTAGGTGACACCCTTTTGTGCTCAAGTTACCGGCATGCTTCAATCAGGTCATATTATATCGACGTCAGGTCAGGCTAATTACAATGTTGTATTCGTCTCCTTTCATTATCAGGAAATAGTATATCTGGTAAACATTCTGTAGCTCTTTTTCCCCATCTTCACTCTCCACACCTAATTAGAAATTCAAACTGAATTATAATTTTGTATATTGGAGTAATGTAATGTAAAATGTATATATGTATACTTACAGTGAAAATCTGTAACGGCTGCTCGTCGAATACCAATTTCATTGTTGTCTGTGATCCTTGTAGTACAGCATTTCACCATTGTCCCCTGTTTGCAATTTCACGTGGCCTTATTTTATATGCTTTGTGAAACTATTTTTATCTGCAAATGCATGTAAGCAAGTGTGACACTTTAATTCTGTCATTTATCTGAAATATTTATGGAATTTGTAGAACACGTAAACCCACTGTACACAAACCGCATTTAATCTACTGGTAACATTTAAGCGGCTCAAATCAAACCCAATTGATTCAATCTAAATACTGGGAAACAATATGAACGGTCTCAACGGCGACTGTAGAATTGGGCCGTTTGGTCACGCTAATTATAAAATTCGAATATATTATACGGTATTTCGTATTTCTCAAATAGCCAATTTCAACCACGCAATAACCCATTTTACCATTGCATTGTTGGAATCTAGCTAAATGTAATGCAAACCCCGTGCCAAATGTATTAAAAGTATTGTCATCAAATTTATTTCCGGCTTCATTTTCCATATAGCACTAATACGCGGTCAAGTCACATAAGGGTGAACGCCACTTTAAATCGGTTGAGCCAATTGACAATGAAGATCCAATTGAAGCGGTTCATCGGGCTGCACCATTCGGTCGGCCCCTTGGTCACCACCAAGGACCTGGCTAAGGTATCCTGCACCCTACCTACCAAAATCAAAGCCTACCTTCCAACCTGTCTTGTTTAGTCTTTTCTTTTTAGTTCGGTTGAAGTTGTATTGTGTTTAAAGGCTTCTTTTAACATTAACATTAACCCTTCTGTTGTATAAAAAAAGAATCCAAATCCAAAAAGAATTGAAATCCAAAAACATATAAAACCGGTCTGGTCAGCCGGAAGTTATGCTTCGACTCTCTCCATAATGGTTTCTCCACTTGACTATACATACCATACTCTACATTACTGTGTACTAATATGATGCACTACATTTCAATGCACCTGTAGAAAATACCAGCAATTCAGCCGCCATTTCATCTGCGACTTACTAGGCTGTCTTGTAAATTTCGCGTATGTAATTAGCTCGCAACACACACGAGTCTAGCCTTACTGGATAGAACATTGTATTTAGTTGTATGTAGAAAAATGATGTGAGATCATAAAATGGTCAATGCAACCTTTAACTAGAACTTGAAACTAGACTAGCAAGTAGCCACCGCCGACTTGGACAATGAGAGGATGATGTTACATGTACCGTACCCAGTTAGGCATATCATCGCTTGAAAAAATACAGAATTTATTAGCACCATGGAGTATGTGTAGTATGTAGATTGTATTAAGAAGTTTTTGTTAAAGCCAGGCAGTAAATCCACGTTTTCCCAGGTTATTAGCCTACGTATTGCCAAAATACGAGTCATCATACGCAAAACTTGTATTTTATTAGCTTGTATGTGGATAGGTTATTGGAGGAGAAAACTTTTTCTTTGTTTGGTTCAGCATCAGCTGCTTCACATTCATTTCATGACATACCCTTGTTAGGATAAAACGCATTGAATTGAATGAATTCATGATCTAGTGTTCACCTAGGAGCTTAGGGAAGGTACTTACTAATAATAATGACGAGAGAAACATAAAAACACGACACTACCAAACGCGACTTACAGTTTGTTTAAATAAGGTAATACAAATAACAAAAACAGATTGCTTGGTAGTTAAAAAAACATCCGCACGTCTTACTTTTACAACTCATTCATAGAGAGCAACAATTGGGTTTTTAAATTGTCACAATAGTACGCTCTAATGCTAAATGAATAGTGCAGAACATATAATTAGTTCATTTATGAGGAGCAGTCTCTTTTACTGCATGGTTGGGGTAGTGAAGTTGTCAGTCTATGTAGTAATAATAACCATGAAAAAAGTGCAGAAAATCGTTACACTAATAGTCCTTTGTTGTGTCTCACGCAAGGGCTAGCTCTACGACAAGGAGAAATAGCAGAAATTGCTTTTGCAGTTCCTTAATCTTATTTCCGAGGAGATTGACGAGCACGCAGTGCGCTGACTGTCAAAAATCTCTATGGTTTATATCCATTGTTGTTTTACTGTAATTTCATTGTGACGAAAATAGAGTAGAAAATTTGACAATGGAATGCGAGTGTTGGGAATGTGTCCCGCTTGGAGCAGTGCATTATGTACAGTCTTACGTGGTTAGATCTATGAATGTAATAATGAAAAAGCTAAAGCCTAGCATGATGCAAAATTCCAAACTCGGCAAAGGAAATTTAAATTAGATTGGAGAGTTTCACTAGACTCTATCGAGAAGTAACTGTATTTGCAGCCAATGATAGAAACTATTACATGATCAACTCTCACAATTGCTTTTATATGCACAATCTGACGTGATTTAAAGTTTAGGAGAAGGTAGGAGTCAGCCTATTTAGTAAGTGTATATAGTATATAGTTGATTTATTCGCAAGGTGGCCAGGATTGGACTGTGTGTAATCTTTTGAATGAAAATGTCACTGTTGTCGAAAGCACGACAAAGATTTTAAAAGTAGGAAAGGAAAGGAATTGGGCCAATTATCTCCATTGAAAAGATGCAAACGAAGCTCAGGACAATATTATGATTAGCTTGTGGTAATACATGTAGAGATTCTTGGTATTAGAAAATAAGTGTGTAGCAATTTATGGACTTGTACGGTTAGATAGTGTACACTTGTAGAGACAGCTTGTTTGAATTGAAGTAAATCATTATAAGGGGAATGAAGCTTTCCATCATCTTGGCCTGGCCTTACTCATATTATTATAGTCATGTTAACCAGTACTAAGACGGCTCTAAAGAGGAAATAAAATGTTGAATGCTTGTCACGGTCTGTCATTATTGAATATTGAATTGACTTTGAATTACAATCACAAATCATCATCAGTAAGATGGAAAAGAACTGTTGCATGTTCTACTGTAAAAGTATTATAGTGAAATCCGTGTACACTTCTTGATATGGTCATTCATAATGTACAGTGCACAGATTCAGATAAGATGGGAGGAATTAAAAACTTGACTTAACTCGCGCATTGTGATACGACAACATTCGCATTGTAGTGCTGTAATTGGAATATGAATTGAATCGAGTTGAATGTAGTTTTGACTAAATGACCAGGAGACATCATTTGAATTAGTCTTTAATTTTGTTAGCGTTCCACTGACTGAGACACTGTCGTTAGTATGTATAAATTGAACCTTTTTTCGAGACTATTTAGTGAACATCATATGTAAAGCCCTCTACGTGCTAATTTCTACATGTACAGTTTGTGTTTGTGTGAATTAATGTAGAAATTTTTTCTCCTTTATGAGAAGCTTGTTCCATTGTAATCTATAAAGACATTAGGAGTCTTTGGTAAAAAGTTTCAGAGAAATGAAGAGAAGAGACAACAATTAAGCAAACTTAAGTTTACACTTACTAATTTTGAGGTAGGTAGACATTAGGCAGGTACTAGTAACGGTGAATCGGTGGGTTCTTGACATTTCCATGCATTTTCCACACAAAACTCGTCGTTGCATTTGACTGTATGTAGTACTGTGAACGCGCATATGTAATGTGGAGTAAAATTTTAAAGTAATTTCACCTGTAATAATGTACAGCTAAGGTATCGTGTTGTTTTGTCTGTTCAGATAATGCTTGGGCTTGGCCTAAGGACTTGTTTAGTTGTTTTGTGTGTTGCTGGTTTCTAAACTGAAAAATACAACTCTATTTCACTATTGCTGGTGCTCTGTGTTCAGTTCACTCTGATCTAGACGTGCACCGATGTTGGGCATGCATATGCTGATATCTAGGTAGGCACTAGGCACATTGTAATGTGTGAGTTGCTGCAGGCATACATAAATATGGGAATACACACACGTTACCTGTACGATAGCCTTATAGGAGTACACACGGCTTTCTTGCAAAGCAGGATCTTCAATCCTGTTTTCGCATTCAGTATGTGCAAACGATAAATATGTAGGTTTTTGCATATACAGTTCAGAATTCCTTCGTAGCACTCGTACTTGCATTCTTGCATACACATACACACAAATTGCCTGTTGTGTCATTTATATGTGAAATGCTGAGATAGTGAGATACCTTAGATAAATGAGTTTTCAGCAATAATAACAGTAAAATGCTGTAGGTAAGGTAAGTCTGGCCATTAGTCATTCATTATGTTGGATAGTAATGAAAGAACTATGAAAAACTTTAACTATACATATTACTGTTTACCTTCTTCTCCGTTTCTCTTATGTTATTTGTCTTTGGAAACATTATTCGTGGCTGTAGAAAGATTAACCCTTTGGCAGTAGCACATGTAACTATTTTTAACAGTACAGAGAATTTTCTCTCTCTGTAATTTTGTATGATTGATGGTCACATCCATATAAATTCCAATTACGAAACGCAGTAAACAATTTGTAGTACAGTATATATCCTTGTTGAACGTATATACGAATATGTTTCTCAAATGGACGAATTTCCTTTTTGTATGGTGTCTTCTTCTGTACGCAGTGTAATCCTATTGTGTTGTGGAAGCATACGTTTTACGAGAACTCTGAAATGATCGCCTCTATGATGATGACACAGCCATACCAAGTCATTATTAGACATAAAGTGTGATATAGTGGGTTAGGTACTTTGTCGTTAATAATAATATTTCGTAATGATAGGTATGTTCCTGTACTTGTATGTATTGTCTAAATGCAGTTCTTGGACAAGAGAGTATTTTATTGCAGTTAGTAAAGTAATGATGACGATAATGATGTAGTTGTCAGAATGAAATGCAGTATAAACACATAGCTTTTATGTATACCCTCCGAGCCTACATAGTTTTGAACCTTTTCACAGTATTGCATAGCGAAGCAAAAAGCACTGACGATAATCAAGCACTTTGCCTGTACTAGCGTGAACATTTTTGGCTAAAATTCTTTTGTATTGTCTCTTTCTCTCTCTTGAGTTGATTGTAAGATATGGGAATGGAAATTGTGGATGTACTGTACGATTTTTGTGGCACTACTGAATGAAAAGGACAGAAACCATCCAGAGTAGAATGTGTACGTTTACATTATTTTGTGGTTACCACCATAATAATACGAATCAGCGTACATATATACTACTGCTTGCTGTCTGTGATTTGTGAAGCAGTATGTCTTATTTCTTCCAGTCTTATGTTGGAGTGAGCTAAAGTCACTAAACTCGAGCTCAATTTATTTCCCCGCTAATATAAGTTGCAGCATCAATATATAGTAGTAAGTTAGTATATAGGCAATTCTATGTGTGTTCAACATATGCCGACATATGTTATAGAAAATGTTGCGGAAAGCGTTTCACATTATAAAGATAAAAAGTCACTTGGTGTTGCTTGGCAAAAAGGAAGGCATTGTTTGGTCAGGTTTCTCTGTATTAGTTAATGCGTGTATATTATGTTGATATGTTTATAGAGGGGGTATATAACGTCTCGTTGTGTAGAAATGGTTTGCCTCGTCGCCAATTGTTCGCCGGTGCAAAAATGATAAATGGTAGATTATTACAGCAGAATATAGGCACATAAATAAAATTATGAGAAAATGTTTTGAGAGAGTAGGGAAAGAATACAGGAAAAGAAAAGACAGCATGAAGGAAGGTGTCGGTGTCTCGTCTGCTCATATGTCAAGTTGTTTATCTTCTTGTGCTCTTTCTCAAAGTGGGAACTCATTTATTTCTGTGGGCTTTTCTAGTTGTTTCGAAATCACAATGGGACGGCCACAAACGGAAATGCTCCTATGTCAATACTTCCACAGCAGTATCTTCAACAGCAACAACAAATCAGTAAGGAACTTGGAAACAAAGTGTTACAAATTATTTATGAAATATTGCAGAGAGAGAGAGCGCGTGTGTGTGTTTTTTTCTTGCAAACAAAACCTTTCTTGATGTATGTAAAAGTATGAATATTTAAAAAACAAGAGATTTTATGTATTATTGCAGCAGCCGCAGGACTTCCTCCTGGATCAGCCGGATACCCTATGGCACCATATGTTATTAATCCACAGGAACCCTACGCCCTCATTGCAGCAGGTAATTAATTCATTTGGATATTCAAAAACTAGTCTAGATTATTGCACCTGGGTTGTAGTGCAGATCCCAACGGGGTTGTTTTCATAATGCGGGACGGTTGAGCAAAGGAAACAGATTTAGTTCAACCGGAACTAGTCAAACAATGCTACTACTAGATACATATAGCAAAAATACGTAGTGATGGTACCACATACACTCTGTCAATTTTTGTAGCTCCAATAAGCGCGTGATGGAATTCGTAAGATTTTCATTCCTCTCCGTGTGACGATACACAATAGAAATATGTATTGGAGCGTCTTTGTACAACTTTATGGGTTTATTGTGAGATATAGGAAGCAATCTCAGTAGGGATAACGTATATTTATTATTTGTTGTCAATTGTCATTGTGATTTTTAGCCTGCCAGGCCTAATCTTCAATTATGGTTTTGTTAGGTACGCAATGCAATGTACAAAATAGATAGACTATAAATTCTTCCTTGGCTCTGGCTTGTCTGGGTGTCCATCTGTGGTAATGATATTGTGTTTGGCTCGACGGTAGATATTTCACCTGCCTGGTTAGTTAGAATGATGTCAAATGAAAATACACTCCATGTGTGATGTATGTCTAAAGACCATGGAATGACACGATTCTTTCGCTCTCAATTATTAGGCTACTCATTCGTCACAGTCGCAAGTGTACTGATGCTGACGGTATAAATATGTGTTTGAAGTGCCAAATGTTGTAGTAAGGCCCGACATACTCGAAGAAGTATTAAGTATATTTAATAATGTGAGCGGTAATTTATCAGTTAAAATGACTTTGCAATTATAGTACCTATTGGGCTGTTGCGTTGTAATTGAATCTTTGTTTGTACTAATGTGATTGAGCAAGCCAGCAGAAGTGTCTGTTGTTTACTTGCATTCAACTGACTTTTGTTAGTCAATGCTCTTCTCTCGTGCAAAGCAAAAATGTTCCGCTACTAAAGTAACAAAACCTTTTCTCTCATTTAATCCACTTACGATTGACAATACTAACGTCAAGCCACAAACATACAGACAGTGTAGTACATAACTAACATCAAGTCCCATCCAACATCAAAGATGACTAGTTGTTTAGCCTCTCGTCTTCTTCTTATTGAGATACTATAAACCTGAAATGCTTTCCGTGTATTACATTCTCTTAGCCAGTCTTTTATACATTTACGATGAGTTGGTGGTAGTAACGGTGAGTTTTGCTGTGAGTGCTCTCAGTAGGCATTGTTGTAGTAAATTGTTATATGTACCTTTTGTTCTACTATTCAAAGCAGTTGAGCAGTGGCAGGCAGACACACATTAGTATTAGACATGTACAGTATGTGTTCTAATACCTAATTGTAAAGCAGAATGCGCCTTATGTTGTTTTGTTTTAGTGCAACTTGAGCAAACTCTTCACTAACCTAATTATTCATGTAGCCATTGCTTGCCTTGTCTGTTATAACGTTGCTTCTTTTCAGTATTTTATGTTTATGCTACTACAACGAAATAAATTCAAAATTGACAATAAAAGTATGACAAAGAGCTGCATAAGTAGACTAGAAGTAGTCGATAAGTGTGGATGGAAATCGAGAATTCTAACATAGATTAGAGATAATGAGCATGAGTAGCCAGCTGTTTACGTGTACATGCCTAATGGATACACACACAGCTACACCACTATACTGATTGTACAAAAAGCGTAAAGCTATCTAATTGAAACTAGGCACAAAAATGGAGATGTTGGATGTTTGGAAAGCAGGAGAAGTGGAAGCAACAGCCATAGCGAATGAGTTAATGTCTAAGGTACACTATATACAATAGAGTTGGGCTCAGTGATATTTATTCAATCAGAGTTTGCATTGTTCAAATTTAGGTGGATAGTTCTTCTCTCGTCTCCCAGACTTGACCTGCAGCTCACGATTTCAATTGTGCGCCTAGTAAAATTAGATCGTGCGGATTTGCTGCAGATACAGATACAGCCTAAGCTATAACCACGATAGCCAAGAATTCGATAGATAGCACAAAATGGTGTGGTCTAGAGCTGGTAGTTAATGTTGGTTACTCTCTGTCTGAGAGTCTTTGTAATTATGATGCTAGCTGTGCACTGCACTGCTCCTACATTATGGCTGAGTGTAAATATGTGTAGCACTTCCACTTATTGTTAGACTTAGAGCTACTGTTGGTTGCAGCACCGCAAATGTATAGATTGAAAAAGTTAATGAATATCCCATGTTGTTCTACTATCATCAATGGGATCTGTACCTCTTTAGTCATGCTACCGTAGCAGTAAGCAGTAATGATGTTAGTCAAATGATGCCGTTTGTTTGTATGACTTACACGATGATTTACTATTGTAATTTCAGGTTCTACAGTCGTTCCAGCGGGCGCCTACTATGGTGTGGCCCCTTGGGGAATATATCCTGCTGCCGGACTGATTGGAGCTACAGGTCAGGTACAAGGCCAGCGAAGGCCTTTGACACCGACTGGAAATGAAATGAACGGTCAACCAGGGCAGTACCAAGTGATTCCAGCATATTACGATCAGGTAAGTTGAAGTCAACTGTAATTATTTTGCTGGTTTAGTTATTTTATTGAAACCTTTTTGGAGAACGTTTTATTGGAATGTATTTTTTTGAATTCAAAGAATGGAAGTCTTGTCATGGGAGCTAGAGGGGCCACTCCACTCAGACTCGTTTCTCCTGCTCCCGTTATTGTCAATCCTGGTGAGTTTCTAATTTCAATGTTGTACTTTTCTCTGTAGAGGACTATAAATGCACCTGTATGTATATATATATAAACGTATTTTTGTGTAGTGAGTAGTATAATTCCGTGGGAATTTAAAAACAGAAGTAAGATATACCTAAGTACTTATGTGTAGGCTCGGGTGGTTTTGGTGTCACCCCACAATATGGCTCTGCTCAGGGGTATAATCCTGCTTCTCTCAATGCTTCTTCCGTTGGACCAGGTCACACTATTGTCATGTCACTCACACTCAGTTTTAATTGATACCATGTCCGACTCTTTTCCTTGTTGATTTTTATGATGGTGCTCTATCAAAGATTAATTTTGTATGGAATTCTTGTCTTGACAAGAATTTTATTTTATTTTGATTATATAATTTTGTTTCCAAGAGTGGATAATGGTTGATGTCAAATTCACATTTTCATTCAAATACAATTTACATGGTGGTGGTAATATCGAGAGGTGACGGGCGGTGTTGGTTTATGTAGGTGGGCTCAGAAGGGATTCAGCCGACTCGGAACGAAGCAAATGGGCTCAGTATCCTCTGGGTAATACTTGTGCTGTTGTAGATTGAGTAGTTAGATGTACATTGTGATTAAATACAATACAATTTTGTATTAGCGCATTAGAGTACAGAATACTAATTGTGTGTGGGATTTTTGTGTGTAATTTCTGTTGTTTGTATTAGGCTCTCCACCACCCGGCATAATTAATGGGGCATCTTCAAGGCTGATGGGCGAAAAAGGACTACGTGCTGGTTCAGCACTTTTCGGAGCTACGAGTCCACTATTCCCGAAAATTGGTCGCCAGTCATCAAATTTGGAAAAACCATCTGGACGTTCAAGACTTCTCGAAGATTTCCGCAACAATCGATTTCCAAACTTACAACTCCGGGACCTCACCACGCACATGGTCGAATTCTCACAAGACCAGCACGGATCGAGGTACTAATAAAGCCTATTACGTTTGGGTTCTTGCAAAAATGATTGTTTTTGTGGTCTTTTGTGGTTACTGTATGTTTTTGTGGTTTTCACAGATTCATTCAGCAAAAGTTGGAACGAGCTACTCCTGCAGAAAAACAATTGGTGTTCAACGAAATAATTGCATCAGCTTATCCCCTAATGACGGATGTATTTGGAAATTATGTTATTCAGAAATTCTTCGAATTTGGTTCACCAGAACAAAAAGCTGCACTGGCTCAAAAGATCAGAGGTCACGTTCTACCACTCGCTTTGCAAATGTATGGTTGCCGTGTTATTCAAAAAGCATTGGAATCGATTGGACCAGATCTCCAGAAAGAAATTGTCCGAGAGCTTGATGGGCATGTTCTCAAATGTGTAAAGGATCAAAATGGCAACCATGTGGTTCAAAAATGTATCGAATGTGTTGAACCCCACTCTCTCAGCTTCATTATAAACTCGTTTCATGGACAAGTACGTTACCCTTTTTTATTCTTCGTCTTCATTCTAATTCGTGCGGAACCTTAGATAATGTGTTACCTAACCTGATGTATTCCTCTGTTGTCCGTTACATTTTAAACGTAATGTAAGGCTAAGAAGGGGACTATAATACCTTTACAAAAATTAAACCAGTAAACAAGTTAGCTTAGAGAACATGTAAATTTCCTTAACTGTAACGATTTCGTTAGATTTTCCGTCAACTTTTGAATTGTGCGTCTAAGTTTGTCTATTTAGAATTTATTCAATTTTAGAGTTTTACCCAAGTCAAGTTTTTCACTAACAATAAGAACATACTTTTGATACAAAGTAACAACAATCGGGCGAACGAATAATGCAGAACGAACAAGTAACACAAGAATGGAGTGGTACATACAAAGGAACATAGTATGGATCAATGCATAATACAATACTGTGGTGTTAGAGATTAAAGAGGCATTTTTAAATGTCTAATACATCATATTCAGCCTTATTTCATATTCATGGTCTTATTTATTAGCTTCGACCTCATTTTCGTAGTAAATGCAATGACCGTTTGTTGTTTACGGGGCGCTTTCGTTGTAGGCTTAATAGAATCATAGACTTGTATATAGAATTGGAATCCCAATAAAAATAAATTTCACCACTACAATCTAAGAAAACCTAAATAATGTATACATGTTTATATACATAAAACAATCTATTTCTGTCTTTTTGTATGTACATTCTTTATGCTTAAATTAATTCTCACATTTTTTCAGATCTATACGTTGTCGACTCACCCTTACGGATGTAGGGTCATTCAACGTATATTGGAACATTGTACAGCAGATCAAACGCAAGGGATTTTGGACGAATTACACGATCAAGCCGAAAGTTTGATTCAGGTATATTCAGACTATCTTTATATTTATTTATGCCAATGCTGTGATAATTTCTAATAATAAGATTCAGTTGTGTTATAACTTGGGAGAAATTATCAATAAAATGAATATTAGAAAAATATTTTGTTTGAACAAATTGGTATGATGGTTAGCCCAAAATTAAAGAATGGAAATAATAATANTAGAAAAATATTTTGTTTGAACAAATTGGTATGATGGTTAGCCCAAAATTAAAGAATGGAAATAATAATAAAATGAAAATCATATAGAATCTTTTGTCAGGAGTATTATCTAGGATATTATCTAGATTATAATTTAGAATTAATTATTATTTTTTTAATATGAAATAGGACCAATATGGAAATTACGTTGTGCAGCATGTCTTAGAACATGGAAAACCGGAGGATAAGGCTAAAATTGTGGCTATCGTGAGGGGGAAGGTCTGTTCTTATTCTCAACACAAATTCGCATCGAACGTGGTAGAAAAATGTGTCACATACGCCACCCGCCAAGACAAAACTGTCCTCATTGATGAAGTGACCGCCTATACCACAGAGAACGGGTGAGAGATTTTTTTGCTTTTCAAATGTAAACTATTGATATAGCTGTTATGCGTACAAATATTAAATTTCCAAGACCTAATTGTTTAAAATTGCTTTTCAAAAGCAGTAGTGTGACTACAAGCCCCCTCAACGTCATGATGAAGGACCAGTACGCAAATTACGTTGTACAGAAAATGATTGACGTCGCGGTAAGTATATTCTAATCTATGCATTTAGTACAGTACAGAGAATACAAAATACAGAGAAGGTAGTAGATACTACAATTACATAAAACAAGTTAATTATTAGTTGTATTATTATATATTATGTAAAATTTTAAATTTCGACAGGAGCCGTCCCAACGGAAAATGCTTATGCAAAGGTAAATACACAGTTAATTAATAATAATAATAGTTTTGCATTATAATTCACGAATAATTGTAATGTAAAGTGGAAGTAGGACAACACCACTTAATCGAAGGAGACATCTGTTTCTTCCTTCAGCGCGTCAATCAGATCTTGTCCTCTCAAGTCACGGAATTTTTCGGCATGTTCCTGAGTTTTTTTAGGCATATACGGGAGCATTGCTTTCCGCTCATATGCAATCTCGTCGATGTACATAGTAACCCCATAGACATCTATCTAATAGGTAACCCAGATATTCTAGACTCTCGTCTGTTGAAATTAGATGGAAGGCGCCCAAATACCTTCGCACTACCCACTTGATCTGGTCAACCACAGTTAGACCTTTTCCTAAAATTAGGAATTGGGGTTGATTCAGAGGATATGTAGTACCATTTCTTGCATTTCACCAATTTCCTTGCGCTGCAATACAACGCCCATCTTGGTGAAGTGGTAGGGATATCCCTGATCAGGTCATTCCACAGTGATTCTGCAGCGGATGTAACGGAGGCGGATAAGCCCATCATTTCACCTTCTTCATTATACCAAATGCTATAGTAGAGTTTCATGATTCCCCCTGCTTTGTGCATGACTAAAAATATATTACGAGTGTATGCATAATCACTAATATAGTTTGAAAACATTGCAAGATATTGTATGCTGTGATTTAAATTAACACTCACCTATCCCCGGGTTTCTCTTCACGACGAATTATTTCACTCAATTGAATTGGATCCGAGATGTTTTCATTTTCCCAAGCGTGACCGCGTTTTTTGTGAATGAATAGGCTCGCCAGTCCAGCTGGAGCTGACAGCATATTTATTAAATAAAACTTACTGATTTTGTAAAGAGCCAATTCACCTTATCATGTACACAAGGATGTAATTGATAATAGTAAAAAAGCAATTAGTTTAGATAAATGTAAAAATTGAAAACCTACATTCCAGAAGTATTTATTCATTGCATTTGGTGCAATCGAACTTTTGTGCCCAGCAATGAATTCTTCAAGTCCTAATAAAATTTCCCAGTTTTTCCTTATCTGCCAAGCGTCCAGACTCTCCTCCTGCGCCTGTTCTAACAAAAAGGTATCTGCGAGCTCCAGATCTTCATCTGGTGGATTATTCTTAGTCTTCCCTCGCCCTTTTAGAACTTCCTGCAGTTGCCATAATACAGTTTGACAGTAATTTTAATGGTGTAAGTTCAGACTTTGCACTATCAATGTTTACGTTATTGCTTGCACAAAAACATGAATTCGGTGAACATGATTAGACACGTAAGTTCTGAATTGACTAATCATAACAAGATCAACTTAGGCCCTCTAGTCTCGTCATTTTGGCGGTCCAAAATATTATACACTGGGCTACTTTTTGTGGTAAATGCAAATGTAATGCCAAATACATAAAATTACCTTCCTAGAAAAGGTTTTGCGCAAAACTTATAGTTACAGGGTTAAAAGTTCTTACAATTGTATAATATTTTCTAATTCAAGTAAATAATAATTCATACTATTTTCTTACTATTTACAAAGAATCCGCCCGCATCTCGCTCAGCTCCGCAAATACACTTATGGAAAACACATAATCGCCAAGCTGGAAAAGTTCGTTGAATTCAAGCTTTTTAAACCATTATTAGAATTGCCATGATGTAACGCATAGAAATGCAAATTCGGTCAATTCCATAACATGTTTTGTTGTTTTACAGATATTTCCTTAAGAACAACACTGACTTGGGTCCTATTGGACCACCCTCGAGCCAACCTCCTCTGTAATTCCAGAGTTGCTCAATTTGTACACTCCCGTGTAAACATTGGCTCTCTACTTTTCTACAGTATTTTTCTGGTGACGGGACTCTTTATGAACTCCATGTCGTTTGTATGTTTCATTCTATGACTTTCGTTTGTATTCAAAATGAATAACAATAATTAAGTGTAAGAATAAAAACAATTTTGTGTTAATAAGAATTGACAAAAATAATAAATGAAGTGAAATCAAAAACAAACAGTATCAAAACATGTCGCTTATTTGAAAAAAATTATTTGTCATAATCAAACTCTAAGTGCGTGCATTTAACATCTAATTGAAAGCTCTCTGCTGTAGAAAGTAGGTGTAGAAAGTGTAGGAAGTGCGAAGTACCATTAGCATTTTAGCAAACACTGCTCAATCAAGGTGATAGACATCAATTAGGGATCCAAAAGCTGGTGAAATCTTTTAAGAAACCCTGTGTGAATTGTATGAAATTGTGAAAAGTGTGACAATTTGCGGAACTAATGTTACACATTAAACAGATATACAACATATTTCTTTCTATTCTTTTTTCAATATAACAAACTGATTACAAGTCTGTTAGTAGACATATGGAGCTGCATGTAAAAATAAGCAAAAGATTCCAAATGCATCGTTGGTGTAAGCAAACAATTTTTTTGCCTCATCGAATAGTATATGAGTTATTCATAGACA
>JABASC010003191.1:0-14905 GCA_019776185.1 Plutomurus gul
CATTCACTGAGCAAGTCTGACGCTAAATAAAGACCTGTTATTAGAATATCATTTCAATTTCTTGGAGATTAATTGTAATCAAAATTTCGTTTTTAAGAGTCTGAAATGAATAATGGGTTTTTGGTGGGTTTTTTGAGTTTCGAGTTTTTTAAATCAACTTGTGTACACAAAAACCCAGGACCCAAAACCAATAAGTCGGATGCCATGAAATTTGCCCATTAGTCAGTTTTGCATTGTACACTGCAAGTGCAGTCCCAATTGCATAACCTGTAAGAACCAGAGTGAAAGCCATTTTGTTAACAATGAAAGATTTTCCACTGTGGAAACTATGTGCGTGGGCTACTGCGCTGCATCATTGAATCCGTTAGAGCAATAAAATGGCAATACAATATATGGCATCATATATATTACATAATGTTTATGACATTTTTAAGTTTTCACTTTCAGCCAAGGCTGCAGCACACATGTGACAAGTCGGACATTTTTTCCTCTTCTACGTGAACAAGTTGACGGTCCAATGAAATCTATATATATACAATAGAAGCCGTGCTATTCCTATGTGCAAGCATAAGTCTGCAGGAAGTCGGTCCACCGGAAAGAAGCAATTTTAAATTGAAAGTTCAGATTCCACTTTCAATATAGACTTGAGGACATTCTTAAAGGGAAAAGATGTTTCAGTAATACGAAACGAAAGTAGCGTTCTCACTTTCTAATTGAATTCCTGAAAGCAAACGAAGGAAGAGGCGATCTGGATTTAATTACGGATGAGCAATTCCAATTTTCTCCAGCTCATAAAGTCTAGTTAATTAACTAGTGTAATGAAATTATAAGACGGGTGATGAATAAAACTGTACACACCAAAGGCTATATAATATTTCCACTTCAAAGGATTGCGCAATGCTGAATAAATTCTATATTCCCATAATATTCCCTTACTTTGCATTGGATAATAAATGTTCTGAAAATAGCTGAACTTCACTCATCGTTCTATATCTACATAATAAATCTTGTAGTCCATTCAGATAGTGGGTAGCAATTTCCCTCGCTCTATCTACTATGTACATATACACTACACACTACAGGACAGGAAATGGTGAAAAGGATAGTTTTCAACTTTTACAGACATTTTCTAATCCCCAGAGGAAAAGTGTATAATGTCCCCGTGCCGTAGTCAGAGTTTCTCATTTCACGAGCCACACAAGATGAGTCTGACTGAGAAAGAAGTAAGGGCGAGCGTAGAATTTAGACTTGATGTTCAGCTGACAGATTTAAAAGACCTTTGTATCTATAGATATAATAAGGCAGGTAGTAAGTATTATATATGTATAGTATAGGTGCTACAATGTATTTCCGCACAGTAGAATGCACAAAACGGAAAGAAAAGTGGTAGACAAGACGCAGACAAACCCACAGAGAGATTCACGACCAGATGTGACTTCTTGAAGGCTAGGCAGGCCAGCACCCGCGAATAATCCGATTAAGCAAAAGTTTACTATGAACTAACCTTTAAGTAAGCTAAAGATTAGATAAGACGGGCCTTGCAAGAAATCTCGCTAATATACGGAACAGGGGAACAAATTCAACCTAGAAAATTATTGCAACTCTAAAAGACAGCAAATAAGATACAAAGTGTTAATACAATTTTAAGAAACCCCAAGAATTTATTCCCAAAACTGAACAAAAAACAGTAATTAATCCCACTGTGGTGGGATTTATGTGAAAAAGTGTGATTTACGCAACCCTGCTCGGAATATGAGAGAATCCTGTCTCTGGGTGAAAACAAACTGTTCTGAATTCAAACTGTCAACATTTCAATTAAATATCCCTCTATCTGGTTCATGCTTCCCTCGCCGCCAACAACACGCAACACGCACATTCTACAGTTGGTGCGGTTTTCAGTGGCAGCAGACAGCCTCCGTTTCCCCATCACCGAATGTTTACTAAAGCCACGCAGCTCCTGCATACAATTATAGAGTTATCCACATGCAAAGTCGTGTCATTAGGAAATTTGAAGTAACATCGTAGGACAAGCTCGACTTTTTAAAAAGACGCTTTTACACGGCTCAAGTAAGCTGCTTGTAGTTTCATCCATCGATCATAAGGAACACTCGTTGCTCCATTAGAAACTGTCTGCACATGGGATATACTTATATAGTCGTACATAATATATGAGGGAAGAGGAAGAAGAGGAAAGTCGACAAAAGGAGACCGAACTAATTCCGAAAAGGAAAATTAAAACTGTCACTCTCTATCGTTTGGTTTCTACATGCATACACTTTCTATACAAGCGTATATCTTTTATTTGTGCATAGTCACATCCTCGTATGCTCGTATCTGAGTCAGTTTGAAGAATATTCTAGTGAAATGTATGAATTCAGATCATTTATAAGGTAAGGCATGTTATCTATTAAATAAAGTAGTGGAGCGAGTGGAGTTGGTGGCGCGGCGCCTGTCCTTTTGTCCTTTACATTCATATTGACATTTCAAGTATTTAGTAGTTGCTCCGTATAATAGGCAAAGTTTTCTTTCTTCCAGCACAATGCCTTGTAACTCGACACTGGCTGCTGAAAGAGTTCATTTGCAGATTTCCCAGACCGTCGCTCAACTTCTTCCGTCACTTGACATTCTCCTGTCTGCTTTTCTTCTCGACATTTTATTTCCATTCCAGCATCTGAATGCAAACTCATCCATGAGACAACAATGGACACACAAGCAGTTAGTTAGATCGGGGGAATTGGGGAAATTAATAGAGTGCTGGCTCGGATTGGGAAAATGGAACCCTTTTTTGCTCTCGTTTATTTTCATCAACAGAATGTCGAATATTGGAGAAAGTTTAGGTAGGAAATTGCTCCAGGGAATTGCACAGGGGAAGGCCTGGCTTTCGAAAGCGGGCAAGTTAACCGTGCAAGTGTCTACGTGCATAACACTCACTGAGTGACTCGCTGTGTGCCATTAAAGCACTTTCATAATAATAAACATGCTTTTAGTAAAATTCAGTTAGCCAATGTGTGATCTACTAAGAGCTAAACGCATTCAACGAACTAAATGAATTTCTATAAGTAGCCATAAACCTTTTCTAGAAGCCACTAAAAATAAGGAAAGAATAAAATGTTGCCAGAATGTCTGAGCATGTTCGATTATCTAATTAGTAGAATAAACTCTAGAAGCAATTTTATTTCCCTCGGTCATAAATTCAACGACGCTCGAAGCAATAGTAGAATATTGAAAATACCGTAATAGCAATTAGGTTAATAAACGGAATATTGCAAACATGTAATTTAGGAATTAGTGCTGAGATGTTAACTGCTAATAACTCACCTGTTTGTAGAAGCAATTTTCGCAGAGTGTAGAACTAAACTCGTGAGCCGGATCTTATCTTGTCTTAAAGGGAAATGTAGCACTCTTAGTATGCTGCACCAAGTCGTGTTCAAGGAATTGTTATCGTTTCTCGTTGAGGGATCAAGTGCTGGATTTAGATATTGATCGACGAACGGGTAACTGATCAGAGTTGGCTTCCCCCGTCCCGCCGTCACTTACTTATCAACAGCAAATCACGGAATTCACGTTCTGGAACTGTTCCTTTGAAGGAATAATTAGCAAGTCGAAAATGTACTTACATTCAACATAAAATACCTGTCAGACACAAAAACCAGTGTCAATATTGAAATTGTTCGTAAATCTACGAAAACAACTAGGGTAATGTGAAAGGCGGGAAATTTCGAACCATTTTTATGAATGATTGGTGATTACAGTAAACATTGTGTGAACTGGAGTACACGTTGAATGGTGAAAGGAGTTTGCTTGCAGTGAAAGCAGCACAAGAAGTAAATTTGAGAAAGCAGCAAGTAAAAGAGATTGTTGAGAGAGCGAGCGATGTTGTGCGGGTGAAAGTAGATAGGAGACTGGTCTATTTTATCCCGGTCTGCACACTTTTGCTCTTTATTTGGACGACGGGATCGTGTTCTGTGTCTGCCCGTCCCTTCGCTACCTACCTACTCCATTCCCTACTTCACTTCCAGTCAATTCAGTTCCTTCAGTTGCTGTTCGTTCCACTAGCAATCTTACTCGTTTCTGCATTAGTTCTCCCTTTGTTGACTGCTCAGAGTTGCCGGCACAAAATTCAACCAGACTGCTTCTCCCTTTCAAAATACTAGTTTAATTTTCTTTATCTTCTCTTCCTATACTTTTTTTAACCATCTGTCTCTGTGTGTGTGTGTCCCAGATTTTATTCCCGCTACCCATATATTTATCAACCAACAAGAGGTAAAATAGTCTGAAGGCACAATACACCACATGCCTGCATAACTACTATTTCAATTTATTAAAGAATGCTTTCTTCACCAGTTTCTACAATTGAAATGCACTCAACACATGTAATTGATTCCAACTTGTTTTTTGAAAGAAGGAAAAAGTGGCTCTTATGCTAGCATATTATTATAGTTCATTTTATATAGTGAACCATATGTATATCTAAATCTTCGGGAATGCACCAAGTAACGTAAACATTTGTACGTGTGTACAGAATCTGTAGCATTAATATTAAACGTAACTTAATGCAGAACTTGTATTTATTCTTACAGGCAATCTCATTCCTCATATAGTAATCTACGAATAGCATTTAGTAATGTGAATGTGACTATGTATACAGCAGAGTAAAAAAAACTCGTTCATCTTCTTTGCAGGAAGGAGTAGAAATTAAGTTGCTAAAGCGAAAGTATAAGGAAGGCGTAGTGAAGTAGGATGTATGAAAAGGAGAGCAGACTAAACCAAACGAACCGAGCCAAACACTGTGAAAATTTTCCCCTTTTTTTCTTTTATTATTCTCAATGCTGCTCACTCAATTTCATTCTACATACGTACGTACGTATTCTAGCACACTTGCTACATCTCCACTCTTCTTGTACGTACATGTGGCCTTATAACTCGCTGTTTGGATTCTCCTCCCTACCACCACTATACATATACACGTATATATATACATATATAGACATAGTATCTGTAGTTTATTTTGCATTGTGTGTGGACGCTTTCAATGGCAATTGCTCTTTCTCCTCTTGATCTTTGAGTTTTAAAGAGACTTTTCAAAAGGGTACTTCTGTTGTCTGTTCTTTCTGTAGGGCCCACAGTGATACACGACTCATTTGTTTGGAACAAGCCTAGAGGAAAAGGGAAAGCGAAGAAAGCGAAGAGAAATAAATTGAAGAAGAAAACGCAGGCCAAAAGGACATCCCAGCTGCAGATAACTTTCCCCTGTATATAATAATACTACAAAAGAAGAATCCGTCTTTTAACCAACCATCACTATCTATAATACATCTGGGCAACACCTCCTCCATTAACCCACCCCTGCTTCCAGCCACACATTAACAAAATGCAAGTTCTCTATGCTAGGCCCATGCAAAGGGATGTCCTTATTCATAAATACATTCGTGTGGGTTGAATTTAAATTATTTTTATAATTTTATGGGAACAACAGAATCATCACAATAAATTACCCGAGACGAACTAGCATATTGTTAACTGACCCTTATTGCTTATCGCGATTACCTTGACTCTGTCCTGCAGACATTAAATACAACAACAGCTGAAAATTGTGAATTTTTATTAGGAGCTACAGGCAAAGTATACAAGTACTTATTGTTAGTATGAACCATTTACTATTATTTATAATGTCATTTTAAGGCTTTTCTCCTTCCGTAAGGCTTTCTTGTCTGTTGTAAGCAGGGAAAATCAGTCGGACGGAGCAGCAGAGAGGCTGAATATTAGAAGCGTGCACTACAAAAGATCACACGATATGTAAACAGAGTAGTACAGAGTAAAGCATGAGGAACACTGGCAGCAGCTTTCATTTCTTTGCCTATTCTCACATTTCTGTTTTAGTACTTACTAATGCATATTTATAAGATTACATTGTGCACACAGAGAAATGAGAAAGGAGGGCTTGAGACTTTTCAAGAAGAACAACTCCCACAGTCCCGCCGGTATTTTCCAAATGTGAATATGAATATAAATGTAGAGCCAAGCGACTTTCGTCCACCTCACCCAATGCAAAACGCGTGTGTATACTTTCACTCACTCAGTGGCATAAGACAAGCCAATTCAGCGAGCTCACTATTTTCCCAAACTCGATTCGAAAGAAAATACACACTAAGCTCACTAACACATGCATCGAGCTTCAACTTTAAGTTTGAGGTCCATTACATAGCATTCATTCGTCTCGTCAAACTAACCTATCATCATATCCGACCAGTCAAATGTACTGTGAGAACAATGGAAACGGTTTCTGTAATTCTCCGTGGAATTCCGCCAATTGAATTTCGACAAAGTTTCCTTGGTGGTTATGATGGCAGTAAACAGTGATAGTTAGAACTTGTGTGTTCAGAATAGACAACACGTACGTACGTACGTACATATAAAGTATATAGTGGTCTGCATGCGACGTCCACACTCAAAAAGCTTTCTTCTACTATATAGGGAAAATGTAAATGCAAATCTTGTGTAAAACCATCTCGCATCCCACATATCAAAATATCATTTCTTTCCCTTTTTCACCAATGCTCTCCCATTTCCCCAATGCTTTCTTCAATACTTTGTCTCGATAAAGTCTCTCTTTCTGTACGTAAGCAAATCTCATCATCTGCTCAACTTTCGCTGAACAACTGCTCTGACTACAACAGTTCGTGTACATACTCTCTCACTGTGTGTGTGTGTGTCTCTATGAGTTCAATCGGCGGAATGGAGCTTGTCTAGTCCTGGCGGACTTTCTCTTCGCTTTATTCTTTCAGTTTTCAGCTTAAAGTCTTTTCCTAACTCAATTTATTCGGTAAAAGCCACGGTAAAGTGCAGACGCAAATCGACAAGGGACTCCACAACGCACTCGAGTAGACAAAAAAAGAAAGGCTAAACAAATTTTGTTTTTCTAAAGTCGACTGCTCAACTACCTTTCCAGTATGTATAATGGTTACCAATAGAGAATTGAGATAACGAGGAAAGGAGATCAAAATCCTTATGTTTTTTATAAAAATTCTTTTATTTGTCTTATTGTCAGAGTCACCGTCGAGATAAGCTAGACGTGCCTTTCCCTAAGTCTCTGGATGATTGGAGGATCGGATATGATGACTAAGAAGCTGCTGTGTAACGCAGCGAAAGGAAAGCCAGTCTTGCACACAGGAACAGCAGTATAATGACTGTAGCAGCCACTGCATGCATCATCGTCTATGCATTAGTATGTACAGAGAGACGAAATATCTTTTATGTCTAGTCAAAAGGATTTGATACTTGAACACTGAAGATTTCCTGCCTTCTAACGAAAACAATAACCTTATTCACTATCTTTGTGCTGCGTTCAGGAACGGAAGCTCCTGTATCAACATTCTACGGGCGAATACTACAGACATCAGACGAAGGATGGGGAAAAGACAAAAAATGTTCACAATGATGAAAGGGAGAGGAAGCTAATTTTTTTTCCTCCTATCTAACCAAAGTTGACTTTGTGTGAGCAATAGTATAGTAAGCGTATAAGTGTGTAGCTGATAGCGTTGGCAGTAATGAACGCAGTTGGTGTTACAATGTAAGGTTCGATTACAGTGTATCGATTGAGAACTTTGTGCACTTATAATATTGGTATTACACGATTACAATGTATTTGTAAGGTGAGAGGAAACTTATAGGGCTCATGCACAATAATGGCTGTAACTTATAAACTCATTGTCAGAGGCTGACTCACATATAGATACACATTACACATTGTACAAGGTTGTCAAGTGTGCATTTACTATTGGAATAATGGAAGTGGGTGGGGACGACAGGTTTCACATCGAACACAAGTTTTGTACTGTACATTACGGTGAATGGGGAAAAGAGAGAGAGAGAAGAGAGATTCGTCCTTTTCAGAGTTGATGACACGATAACTGACAGGACACGACAGGACGGGAGGCAATGCCATCCCATTCTTCTATATTAGAGCACAATAGTGCATAGCGTAACACATGTATTGATAGGACATTATGGTGTGAGATTACCCCCTTGTCCTTGAGCACATATAGTGAAAGGTTCGTTATCGGAGCCATGCCATGTCATATGAGCAGACTGTGCGATCTGAAGTGAAGGGAAGAACTTTCACTCTGCTCTTCTCTCTCTCTCTCCCTATATATATATACATATATATAGAAACTGTTAAGAGATAGTGCAATACGGAGGAAAACAATATGAATATGACAGTAGGTGGCATATTCAACGATGCATGCATGCATTCAGGATCGCGTTCTCCCCAACTGAACGACTCTCTTTCTTTCCTTCCTTCTCTTTCGCATCCTCATCGCTTTCACAGAATATCGAGCCAAAAAACGGAGGAAGTCTTTTGAATATACGGCAATTGTTTATCTTGTTCCTCTCTCTCTCTCTCTGTGGACGACGGAGGGGACGGAGAAGACGAGGAAATTAAGACGGGTGGAATTAAAACAATGTTGTTTCTTTTGTTGTTGATTGGGTGGAGACGGCTGGGCTCTGACTCGCTACACTGATTTAACTGTGCACGATTAATTTCCACTGAGGTGCTTACAACTTTCATTATACTTACATATGTATATCCCCTCTTCTCTTGTTTGCTGTCTCTCTGTATACTACATAGATATTATGGTGGAATGTGTGCCTGCTGATACCTACAACTGCCATTATTACAAGTGAACACTGGCAGCAAGAGGACACGGTCTCCATTTGCATCACAAAACATATTAAAATATCTTCTCAGTTTGAATCTAGAAATTTATTTGTTCTAAAATAATGTTTTTATACAAAGTTCTGTCCATGAGCACGTACTTTTCGTTTTCTAAGAAGAAAATTCGGTCGTCGTCCCCGATTTTTGATAAATCGTAGCCGATGCTTTGAAACTCGGTCTTTTTCATCTTATAGGTACCTATTTAGTAGAAGGGAGTGAAAGTAGATAATATGCATACGATATGCCATTGGGTAATGTACTATGTGGATGATCTTTACCTGTGAACTCCAATTTTTTAACAAAACGCACAAAAAGTGGTATGGCATAAAACGGGAGGTTCTTAATGACGCCCTCAGAAAGTTCATCAACATTCACATTGCATTCAGGGTCTTCTATAACAGCCATTCCAGCCTGGCCATCACAGCCAGGGATTTTGACTCCAAAGACCACCGTGTCTCTCAAACCAAGCAGACTACTAACGATATATTCTACTTCGGCCGTTGAGACATTTTCCCCCTTCCACCTGAAAGTATATTTGACTACATTGAGAAATTCAAATTTTAGGGACAATCCATTAATGACGTCTGCAAATTTTCCGAATTTTGGACACCCTCCCCTTTGTCTTCAAAAAAAGGTTATAAGTATATCCTTGTCTGCAATATTCAGACCCCCACCCACCCTAAATTGCAGACGTCATAAATGAATGGTCCCTTAAGTTGAAATTTATACAAGTACCTGAAAGTATCTCCCATTCTGTCTTTGAAGTAGTAGTAGCCGAATTCATCCCTCACGAATACATCGCCCGTTCTGAATGCAATGTCTCCTTTCTGGAACACGTCGCTGACAGTCTTCTTGAGATTTGCTTCAGAGTCAGCGGCATATCTTTAATGTGAAACACACGTGTAGGTTGTAGAAGGCACTGGGGCTCATATCGATGATAGGACTAATTTTAATTAATTGCTTTGTCCGGAATGCGTACGGGAGAAAATGAAAGTGAGACGAACCCTTTAAAGTCTCTGAACGGATGATTCTTGACGATTTTGCCTACCAGCTCACCTCTTTCTCCGGGCTGACACTTGACAACTAATCCTGCTGCGTCTCGAATCGGTTCTTCATTCTCATCCAATTTGATTACATTCACGGGGTATCTTCCTTGAAGCCATATTGGAATGAACCCGCAAGCACCCTCTTGATTTGTGTAATTGACTGTAAATTTAATCCCAGTGACTAAGAGTTTCTCTGATTTTAAAGTTACCAGTGGAACAAGCACAGTTCTTTTAATATACGGCCAAATTCCATTTCCATACAAATTATAAAGCAAGCCCTGCCCTCACTTTTCACTAGTGATAAGGAAAAGTAAAAGTTGTGGTAGAATATTGTCTACATTACAAGCTAAGTATGTAAATAGGCAGAGGAACTTTCTACATAGCTTTCTAGCTAGCTCAGAGCTCACATAGAGTTACATGAAGCGTCTACTATAATATTTATACTTACCTAAGCTACAATTTCCTTCTGTGGATCCGTATATTTCGGTGATATTTTGTATGTTGAATCGTGTTACAAAGTCCTTCCATATTTCAGCCCGAAGTCCATTTCCGAACATTACGCGAACTTTGTGCTGTCTCTCTGCTGCTGTCGCCGGCTGTCGTAAAAGGTACCTGGCTGTCTCTCCCATGTATTGTGCCGCCTAGTAATTATAAGAACGTTTATGCATTGTTGACGGACCGTATTATTAAATATACAGAGTGACTCTGTAGAACCCCGAGTCCTTTCCTCTAAATTCTACTTTGAATTCTGTAGAAATCATAAAACGCGGAATTTGTTAATTAATTCTAGCTCATAGGAAAGAATGTCATAATATGTTTACCGTGGCATTATATCGAACGCAGTCATCCCAGAAACGCTTTGCGGAAAACTTTTTCCGAATGACGACAGGTGTTCCGAAAAGAAGAGCCTGACCCACCTAGTGCAGAAACAACACCTACGTATGTCAGTATAATATGTGGAGCAGAATTATTAAAATAAGATTTTACTATGGAGTTTAGGAGTGGGGAAAAAATAGCGAACCGACAGAATTCCTCCTGCTGAATGGTAGAGGGGCAATGTAGAGTACACAATGTCGTCTTCGTTCAAATTGGCCATAATATTGCCACCAACGGCGAGTGTCATAAACCTTAATTGAGAAAATTATGTTAACCGAAGCGACAGACTGACTGTAAAGGCGGATAACCAAACACGCTCATTTATGAAGTCTATAGTGTTCTGGCAAGGTATAAATGTTTTCGAGTAATTATACCAAAGTCATGCTC
This sequence comes from Plutomurus gul, assembly GCA_019776185.1. NCBI lineage: Eukaryota > Metazoa > Arthropoda > Collembola > Entomobryomorpha > Tomoceridae > Plutomurus > Plutomurus gul. The sequence continues at coordinate 11,026 of JABASC010003191.1, forward strand.
TTCACTAATGAGTAGAAATGTTTAATGACTGTAAAATGTATCGTTATGTCTACCGGGCGTGCTTGATTACCGCTGCCTTAGGATTCCCCGTCGTCCCGGACGTGTAGATGTAAAACAAATCATCCAACATGTTTACATCCTGTCGCTTAGTGCATATAGGAACTTCTGCTGAAGCTTTCACAATGGAATCCTCGATGCTTTTCGCTTCAGGAAGGGCAGACCACTTTTTGTCCCCTGTGCCGTACATTGATAAGTAGGATGATGTTTTGGGATACAGTTCTGCAAGAGCTATTACAAGGAAATTGAAAAATTATCAGATTAAATGATTAATTTTATACTTAAAACAATTTTATAATAATTTTCCTACAACAGAATGATGTTAATATTAATAAATTGCTAGACAGGAGCGGTGCCACAATTTTCAAATGGATACTCAGAGAAACGGTTCAAAGAGAAAACTGAGGAGAAGCGTAAAGCATCACTGAGGAAATTTATTTGAGACCTGCTCGAATGCACAAGGCGATTTTTAAATTGCGAGTGACACTTGTTTCATTCATGCGCCATAGCTTATAGAGTGAAAGTGAAGCGGGCATGTAAAAGCGTTCTGGTAGGATTTGCCCCCCTTTGGGGGTAGAGGTACTTTTGAAAATGGTGGACTCTAAACTCTTCAAAATTGAACCAAAATTTTGAAAATAGATTTTATTTGCCATAACCTAGTTTAACGTAGTTTGTATTATTTTACATTCTTCAAATAATTATTCTTCAAAAAAGTACCAGATAGTATAGTTTGGGTCAAATTTTCTAGGATGTCAATTGATGCTATAAAAATTAAAACGTTGTGGCCATCAAAATTTTGAAATGGTTAGAGTTCAAATTTTGTAAAAACAAAAAAATCTGCTTTAGACACCGTAAAGCCTCCCCATTAAAATTCTCATTGAAATCTATTGAAAACTCTAGCCACCATTTTGGTTACCGTTTCAAAGGTTGAAGTACCTCTACCCCTTAGAGGGGGGCAAATTCAACAAAAGCCCGCTTCACTTTTACTCTACATCTTAGTGTCACTCGTAATTTCAAAATCTTGTGCAGTCGTGCGGGTCTCAAGTCTCCCATTCATCCATTTTTTATTGCAAGATAAATAAAGTTAGAACATAGAAATACTCTCAGAGTCACGCTTAAAAAATAAAAATGTAGCACCGCCCCTGCTGCCAAACTTTAGGTACCACACAGTAAGAGACTCTTACCCGGAGAAAGGGAATAATCGCAAATAATTGCTTTTGATTTTGCCACATCGATTGAGTGTTTCAAAGGTTGAGCCTTTAAATTAGAATTAACTAGCGCAGAAATAACACCTATCTATAACATGTGGAGCAGAATTATTAACAATATTTTACTGTTCATAGAGAATAGAGAGTAGTTGAGTAGAAGTGCGGCAAAAGAAATGGCCGAGCCGAGCAACTTACTTTACTAAGCCCCAACCAAGTGCAAACAAATTCCGGGCGATTACCCATATACAACGAAATGACATCACTTTTGCGAAAGCCCTCTCCGGCAAAATAGTTTCCAATTCTGTTGGAAGTTTCTTGGACCTAAGCTGACAAGGAGGAATTAAGGAAATTTTAATTATACATGTTTCTCATTCACCACTTCTTATATAAGTTACCATTGTATAATATGTATATACATATATGAAAGAATTTATAATTAGCCATTTCTTTTACTCTTTTTCATCATTTCCCTAATGTAGCAGAAGTATAATATACGAATGTAAGAAGAAGACTAATTTATGAGTGGGGATTAGAATTGGTCTGGTTATACCCTCCGATAAGTCCACTTGTCATCTTCATAGTAAAAACACACTTTGTCTAGATTTTTGTTTGCGTACGAGTCGAAAATTCTCCCGATGCTCTCATTGTTTTTCTCGGTACGTCGCGCGGCCAAAAAGCTTCGGGCCACTCGGGAAATGAACCTGTTTTTTATCACATCACTCAATGTGTATATTACTACGATACGATATTCATATGAAGCGCCAGCAAACTACACGCTAAATATGTACTATAAGAATTACACCATTACGTTATATCTCTGGGGAAAGTTTTCAGCACATTGAAGAACATTTTTTGTGTCTAATGCTCGTCCGCTTACGTCGCCTTCTTCCTCCGGACTTTTTGGATCAAGTCAAATCTTCTTTGCGAATTTATTTTTCAACGGACAACTGCTGCTCGTTAATTACGACAGAAAAACTTGGGTGCTTCACAGCACAATTAGGTAATTATATAACAGCAACTGGAAAAAACTGGTATTGATGGTCTGCTATACGTACACTAATGGATTGAAATCTACCTTCTGTTGTGCTGAGGGAAGGTCGTCTAACAAGATAAACTATTTGGAAAACTTGACTCGACTTGACTTATGTACTATGTGCAAAGTTGTGCCAGATAAGCCACAGAGTCAATCAGTGGCACTGTATTCAGGTCCTGTAGTAATAATAGTAATGAAGCTTGCAAATTGGAACACACTAGGTGAATATCGCTGCGAAAAACAAATTTAAGTAGGAACGCATACAGAATGCTGATAATGTGACAAATTATGAGATTGTTACTGTTAACTGGGCTATCTGTACACAGATAACACAGTGTATTATGTAAATACAGATAGTAGTAAATATTTAGCAAGTCCGCAATATTAATGTGTGAACATAGATATTAAAATAAGTACAACTGAAAAATATGTCGACAACGTAATAATATGCACTTACATCCACCTTTGTACCTGGTGTTGTCTTACTTGTATGTTGTAATAAAATTTAATGAAGGTACAGCACACACAATGAATCATATATAAGCATGATATCGACGATTTTATGGATATAAAAAGAAGCCATAAATTTGTGTGTACATAAACAATATTATTATGAATACATTTCCATTTATAGCAGTGACGTTCGTTAACTTCATTCGGTTTGTACTATAGGTTTTTATTATTATCGCTTCCGTTATAAATAACTTTCATAGTAGTATACTTAAGTAATGAGAACTGGTCGTAAAATTGCGAGTAACAAAAAAGTAAGGAAACACTGAAATCAGCCCTGAAGTCTAAATCAACACAATAAAAGGCCGTAGAGAACTACGGAATGTCTTCGATTCATTCAGAACACAACACGCTACACTCTATAGCCATACACAACTGTATTATTTACATTAACATTAGTTTTTTTAAATCTGTCCAAGATCGGATTGCAGTTCCAGTATTGCATGTTTTTTGTATTATGTACTTAATTTGATGGAAAATCGAATCCAAAACTATAACCACAGTGAGGTGATGTGCTTTTGTAAAATGTCTACATTAATCAAGTAATGAGATTAATGCCGCCGCCCGATGGTTTGAAATCAATATCTTGCTCCGCACAAAAGTCTTGTGTCAGTGGGAGACAATTGAGGAGGCGGCATATTTCGCAGTCACCTATAAACACAATTGACGTTATGAAAATGAACACATTTCCACAAGTAACACGGGTCATGGGTGACCAAATAACTAGTAACTCACCGAAGCCTGCATAAAAAACTATTAGAAGTCCCACGACGACAGCCAAATAACCTGTCATGCTTATCACAACTTCCAGCCACTTTCTGAAAATTTTAAAGAGCCACAATAAAATTAGACACAGAAATATGTTAGAATTTTATACATAGATTCAACATGCAAGAATTTTTCTTGAGAAGGAAAAGTACCTGTACGTGGAGTACTTGCCTGAAAACAAAGAAAAGCAAAATATGAATAAATGTCTTAATAAATGAATCGTCACTATGTCCAATGACAAAGGTTATATCTAATTTGTACTTACCGAACGCTATGTAAGGCATGAAAGCGTGCGAGAGTAGGA
>JABASC010003192.1:0-14898 GCA_019776185.1 Plutomurus gul
TTAATAGCATTAATTAATTTTGTGCCTAAATACCTGAGGAATAAAATGTACATAATAAAATATTTTTAAATCTTTTGTATTAATTATGAAAAATATTTAAAAGTCAAATGGCCCATTTGACAGCAGCTTCCCCTACACACATTCATTATGCGAGATGACAGTTATTGCGTGGCGCATTTCCTCTCAATTTACACAAGTTAGCAAAAGGAACGCTTTTCGATGCCATGAGCAATGATACAAACGCAAAACTCTTAAATAAAGTCTCGCCTTTTCCACCAGAGAACCACATTTTTTCACTTTATGCGTACAACTATTAATACCACTCCTGCAACCGTGCAACTACACAATAACTTCGTTTCAGGCATTATTTTGTCTACCAATGACTCTAATAAATAACTTTGTTTTGCAATGAATTTCATTTCTCATTCACTTCATAATTTCTTTAGCACTTATGTATCTCTAAGATCGATTACAAAAATTGGGAAAACGATTTTCAAGGCGAACTGAAAACCTAAAAATGTAATACCTACCTTTCATCTCTTTTAATGTTTATGACTTGCTAGCAGTTGTATGAATTTATATACACGCCTTTTTGTTCAACAGTTCTCTCCGCAATCGTAAACATAATTCTCGAGACGCCAGAAGAACACCTGCCAACAACAATTTCTTCGTCCAATACTCAAAAACATTAACAATTACAAGTACAGAAGAAAGTCAGAGGAACGAAAAGCGGCAGGCTTTATTAAACACGTTATTGTAGCACAATTGTTGGTTTCGCAAGATTGACAGTACGTCGTTTATTAAATAAGGCATTCAATCGAAATTTCAAGGGTGTCGGCATAAATATAACTGTTTCAATCATTCAATAACATTAAAAATTTGCTCGCAGAGCTAATAGTACTTACACACTCTGTGGTTATGCGTTTTTAGCTACTTTTCATGTTTCCTTCCTTGGTCAACCGGTAAGAGCGAACCGTAATACAGTGCATTGTGAGATGAGGAAGTAATTTCGTGCAGAAGGCACTGGTTTAAAAAATCTGCAAAAATGAAAGAAAGTCTTAATTGAATGTGTGCAGAATCTACTTTGTGAATCACTGTGTTTACCATTAATGTATCATACACACCAACGGATATATGTGTTATAAATACGGAATGTAGTATAAACTTGTTTAAAGAGCACATTCTGTGTCATGTGTGTACCTATTATGAGCGTGTACAACTCACGTGTGTGAGTTGTGAGTGTGTGTCGATATGCAAATCTAATAATAACTTGGTGCAAGACAGGAAGCGGAGGGCAGCAAGTTTATACATATGAAAATGCATAATCGTCAGCTACTGTAAAGACAAGATGCAGATAGGAGAAAACAATGATAACTTGTGGCATAACAGCTTGTTATCTTACATAAGCACGTTTCCTAACTTGTCAGTGTGTATGTACAGAGATATGTTGTATAATATATGAATTCTCTCTGCTCTTTGGTATCAAGCAGAGCTGGGCGAGTCGTGTAGTATACTTACATACAAATAGTAATGTAATTAATGTAGATGTAATAAGTGTAGGAAGGTATGTGCATGTGTAATAAGTCAAGGCAAGGTTCACTTTGCAAGCATTACATTACGGGTACAGTATTATATTATGATATGTAATAATAACCCAGTATTACACGTAGTAGCCAAAATCTCAGTTTAATTTTGCATCCTCGTATGAAGCTACACGGTAGCACCCAAAAGAGGAAATAGTTTATAGGAAGCTATTTCCAAGACAAAACACATAGTAAACACAGACAAGGAACAATCAGGTAATTATACCATTCCGCGAACCAAGTCAAGGGTTTTGAACTTGCACTCTTATTATGTAACAACTCATCTCCTCCGGGAGAACAATAATGCACTTGTGATTGGCGAACAAAATTTAGAATAGTTCATACAAAATTAGCAGCCACATCCGTCAGCAGTTTAGATTCTACCAGAAATAAAATTAGCCAAAGGAAATTACTTAACTAGCAGATATTTTTAATGGAAAGATAATGCTCTAGATTATTCTATCTGTTTTGGTTACTCCACTGCCAATTCGACAATATATAATTCAATGCCAATTCTTACAAACTAAACTCTTGTAATAAGTGCAAAATATAGTTATTTACTTAACAAAAACATGAAACTATTTGTTAACCTAAGAAAATTTGTGAAATGATAACTTAAGGGGAAAAGCATGAAATATAAAAAGCAACCGATCCAAATCCAAACGGGACAAGACAATGTAAAAACAATCGTAACGAAATTTGACGAGGAAGGAAGACGCTGCAGCCGCAATCAACGTTGCATGTTTGTTATGGTTCGCAAATACGTTCATGCCATTTTTCATTCTAGAGCACACACCAACACATCCACACACTACCTTGATTGAAAGTCTTATTGTAAACAATGCTATGCAAACAATTTAAATAGGGAATTATTATCATGTGAGTGTATACTTTTAGTATGCTTAAGCAATCGGTAAAAGCACATAGGTTTCAAGAATTATACTGTCAGGTACATACACGGTACTTATATAAGTTTTCCCTACTGTAACTACTTGTTAGCACTGCTACCTGTGCGTAAACTAAATCAATTTATTATTGTGGTGGAAATATTGTAAGGCCTGCCTAATCCCATCAGCCAGATTGAATTATCCCGTAAAACCAATGTAGAAAACAAACGGGGAAAATCACAACCAGCTGCCAGTTGCCAGAATCAATGCAAATGTAAGGTGTAACAGTACACAAAGCTAACAAGTACTAAGTACAAGAATTTTCCTGTACACAGAATTAAACCACAACGGTCTGCATAAGTCAGACCAAGTTATACACGTGTATTTGCGATGGTAAGTTGTACGCCAACATTTACTGAGCATTTACGCAGCAACAGAACATGAGTAGTAAAACCATGAGTAATGCAAAGCAACCATGCGAAATCTTTACATAATTTCAATCTCATTCGTTTCCGACTCCCACTCAACGCACAACGCGGTTTCATATAACGATGCTAATGTATGAACGAACAAACAACAGCAGATGTATAACAATATTCTTGCAAGATATACCTACTTTTGTTATCCATTCGTAATTAGACTACACTATACACATCCACTATGCCAAGGAGCAAATATTTTATCGCATATACTTTCAGTATCATAGACTGTACGATCCGATGCAGTCGAGTCTTCTCAAAGCTACACAGCAGAGGTGTGGTCCTCCTTTAAGACATTTCAATCAAATTTATTGCTTAAATTAGCATATGATTCCGTTTAAGAAGCTTCCACGGATTATACATCACTCTCTTAAATTATCAAGTGTCATTGTGTGTGAATTTAGTACCCATATGTTCAAAGACGTACCTACGTCACAATATTATTAAGTCGGTAGTAGTATTTCTTTATTTACTGGTCTACTACATTGCCGGCTGTAATGTGACAGGCAGTAGTAACAGTGTTATTACTATTATCCCATCACATTTGTCATCCACACAAAAGCAGAGAGAGGTACGCGGATACAAATTCTTTTCCCATATATTTAAGTTGAAATTAATGTTTTTACTCAAATTAGGAAGACGAGGACATTTACTTACAAAGAAACCAAAACAAAACAACAACAGTGTGCCCTGCTGTCAGGGAAGAGTGCGTGTACACCTTTGCCTTGCCTTGCCTTAACTGACTTTTAAGTGGGATTAGGTGATGTGCACAAGTTGAACTTTGGTGTGGTGAATTTCGTCTTTATTTCTCTTGCCTCCACAACGCGCGTCTCTCTATGAAATTGAGTGCGTTCAGCATTAAACTTCTCCTTGTGTTACAAATACGCTTAAAGCTGTCTGTGTCGTGTGTTACTACTTGGTACTATACAACCCCACACTATGCAATGGTATACGAGTAAAATACAGTCTTTGCTTTCGAACTCATTATTATTGTCGTTTTGGTTTGCCGACTTTAGGCAGCACGCAATGTGAATTGAATGTGGATCCTCAAAAAATTGTTCTGCTGTGGAGCTGTAGTAGTACATATACAGTAGGTACTAATCTCTGGATCACACTTATATACACAGAATATATAGTGCACACTATATGGGCATATTACTTTTGCTAATGACATTTTCTCTGAATTTTAATGTACGAGTAGAATGCACCAGAAAATTCAACTGTCCCATGTCGCCAAAACATAAGCACACGTTATCACGTCACAGTCATTTTACTACACAGAGGACAGGGATGTTTGCACATAGAGATCGCCTACCTCTGCTGTGCACTCGACTCAATTGACACAAAAATGCGTATTAAAGCACAGAGAACGGTTTCAAGCATTCTTCCACCTATTTCCACGACTACACAGAGTCAAGTAAATAGGTGCTTTCAATTGCAAGGATCAAGCTCCTCTCTCGCTGTGCTGTTGTAGTCTCTGGTCGTGGATGCATAAACTCAACCTCTCCGACAAACAGTAATCATAATTGCTCTTCATTCTGCATTTCACATTTCCAGTGATGAACTGATGTGATGGTACGGTCTGTGCATTATTGCGTGTACCTTGTATTCTGGGTGCATTGGATACATAGTACGTATTGTATGTACAGTGGTGCACTGTAGTACGCTATGTGTCAGAGTGTTTATATTGTACTAAACTGTATGTGGCTCTGTTGCTTTGTGGTATGCATTTATGAGCAGTTGATGAGGATGACAACGACAATGTAATGAGCTCTTGTCATTCAGTAATAGCGCGACCACTGTGCCTGTTTGTTCGTTGTTTTTTTGTTGTGCCTGAAACTTCAAAGAGCAAAAGAGTCATACATACATACAATACACGACAGTCAGCAGTTTTCAGTTTCTGCAATTTATTCTACAGAAAAATCCTCATCGTTGATCTGAAATCATCGGTCGGTAAGTATATAGCAAGGTGTACCAGTAGTAAAGTTTAGTTCAGTTTCGCCAACACAATTCTGTCAAATGACAGATTACTGCTGTTGCAGTTCAGAAACAATTGGCTCGCTGTAGGAATTTGACATGGATTTTTCCATGCACTTACGTCCATTTCCTTTCTTTACAATCAGCAGAAACACAATAGTGCATTGAGTTCATCACCGGCCATTCCATCAAGCATTAAAAATCAAAGGATGTTTTACATTAGGCATCAATGTGCGTTTAGCATTGAGAATAAGTATTTTATTGCCTTAAATCCCTATCAGACTTGGAGTTGGAGCTTGAAACAGCATGTTTGATGCAGCATTGATAGAGAGACTTATGAATTGAGAGGAGTACACCAGCACAGGACTAAGCCTTTCAATGGACGGCCATCAACAATCATCCTGCTGCACACGTTGTGTGTAGTAAGCACCATAGTAAAGCAGAATAAATGAGCAAAGAAAGGTCATCTGTAATGTTGACTCTCGACACGTCTAATACACATCCTTATTCGAATCGCTTCCGATTAGCCAAAGTTTCAGTTTTGTGAACACCTACCCTTCAGTGTACAAACATTCCTAACGCTGTCAACTTGAATAGGGAAAAGACTGTGCCTGACTTCAAATGGATTCTTAATATGAGAGTAGACTGGTTTCGTTTACAGCACATAGAAACTCTTGCAAGTAAATAATTCGTGCATCATGCATTCAACAATCGATTGAGTTTATGGTCACTAATAAAACAGAGAAACGTACAATTTCATCGATGGAGGGAGAACGTAACCCGAAGAAATGAGTTAAAAGTTCAAAAAACCTTCCTACTTATGGGAAAACCCCTGCAAATCGAATCCAGTGAACGTGTTTTGTGTTCTACAGCAAATATATACATATATTTTCACGACAAATATTTATTATTAAAATACAACACGCCTGCAAGTGTCATAAATCACCCACAAAGAATTTAAATAAACATCGTGTGGTGGTAGGAAATTTGGGAGTACCTACTACAGTGCATACTGTGTGCATGTTTATTTTTTTACGATGACCAAGATCACCGCATCATCATAAAATATTTCCCTTTACGAGCTAAGACAAAGGATTGAAAGTGAACGTTTACAAGCACTCGCACTTATACGACTCACCAGTCTTTTCTGTGCTCTATAGGATTTCATTTTGTTTACTATGTACATCTCCATTGTTACATTGTGCACTGTTCGTATTCATGCATAGACCAGACAGGGGAGAGAGAAATAGTCTCAAGATGCCTTGCAATACATTGGATGTGCACAAAATGGATTTAGAAAAAGAAAGTCGAGAAGGGCGAGACCTGAACGTGAACTCAAGCACAAGCCCTGACGAATTAATCACCCCGGCTACATCGTCAGCATCGTCTTCGTCGTCATCCTCCTCTAACAAATGTTTAAGGCACAGCCATCCGTCCAAACATATGAGCCACCAGCAAAAAAGCTACTTCAGAGTAAGTCCTCTCTTTAACTTACTGTCATTAGACAACACTAATACGTCAGCATTCTCAGCATCAAAGGGAATGACAAATAGTGTCATAACCTGTAAAGTTTTATACACACATATATTTCATTCATTTACATACTTACATACACATAAAAGGTGGAATTTGATAGAGCCTGCTTTGTTTGCCGCATCAATATATTAGTATTCTTAGCCACGGTTTTGTTAAGTCTTGTATCAGTTAACAATTATTCATTTGAGGTTTGCTGAAAAAATTCCACGCCCATTTTATGGTTAAATGCAAATTTTTTATGTATTCATCATTGTCCGAATTGCATTGTTTTGATTTCCTTGCAGTATACATTAATATTATAGACATGGTACATAGTAGTATTTATTGGTAATGTGCATTTCAGGAAAAACATTCGGCTACGTAAACAAAGCGCTGTTTCGTTTTATTTACGAACAATGACCAGGAATTAAGCATTATTACATGTATGCAAACTAATGGGATGTTTCACTGGAGTGGGTGTATCTTTTTCATGTGTACCACTACCTAGGTAGTTTACATTGCCCAAGTATCGTTCAGGTGCTACTATGTACACATCATTGGGTTTTACAGTATTATTACATATACAATTTATACATTAGTATTTACGGCCCTATTAAATAGATGCACTTACCAATGTTATACCTAATTTATCTTTGTACATCAATCTTCATAGAATTTTTAAAAGATGTTATCAAATTTACCAACAAAAGAACTCTTTCTCAACCCAGAGCTACTTTTTCCTGTACGTTGTTTTAATTTTGAAATATTGTTGTTGGTAAATGATTGTTGAACATAAGTATAGTAACATAATGGCAAGAGATGTAAACCACCAACATTGTTTTCAATGGTGCTTGCCGATGCAGTAGCGTTCCCTTTCCTCCTATGTTGTAATTTGTGTTTGTGGTACGCATTTAGCAGTAATTAGTCCGTAATACATTAAACAATGCCTAATGTGGATCGTTGTGGAATCCTATATTATTGCTTGTAATTACATTTCAATTTCTTGAACAATAAGAACGCAAAACAATGTAGGGCTTTGGCTTACCTACAACGTGTAACCACTGTCAGACAAATTCAAAAAGATGGAAAATTAGCAATTAAAGCAGAGAGTACATCACGTCTTTAGTGCAATTGCAAAAAAGTTGTTTTTATATTGCCTGCTCAGTGTGTTCAGCTATCTGAATGATTTTGTAAGTCATTTTACATCACGGAATCATTAATTGTAGCTTCTTCAGTACATTGTACAGCATCTCAACTTTGATCTTCATTCACTGCCGAACTTTTGCAATCGTTATCCATAGTCTCCATCTGTGTATCAGAATGTATTACCTGCTTTGTATAAAATGTACGCTACCGCGAATCACTTATTCTCGACTACCTGTTCCCAGCTGCCATAAAATAATTTGAAATAAGCTGATAATCACAATTAGGATGTGCTAGTGCAGCCGTGTCATCTTAACATTGTGGTGTTCTTTGATAATATGTACATATATGGTTACATCTTTAGTACACCATTATCGTGTCGTTTCAATGGACACACAACACAGGAGTTCTCTTTCTTTGCACACCAAATTGATCGCGTTGCATTCTTGAAAGATAATGGATTTATCTACATTGCCCTGCAGTATGCACGGACACATGCTCAATAGCATAACCTGCGATGATTAATTGATTGCTGAAGCTAAACTCAGGTATCAAAGTACATGCCACACTTACACTTTAGACCTTGGCTCGTGATTTGGGAGCGTACATCGTCGTGTATGTACATAAGTCCATCTTTGTTGTAGACACACTACTTTTATGTCCTGGTATTTGATTTATTGCTGCGATGCAGAATATCCTGTTCCAATACTAATTGTGACAAGCCTAAATGAATTTCATGAACTGCAGTCAACTTTCTGTAAACTGCCCCTTCGCCCCAACAATCTTTTCTATTCTTATTTTATTGTGAACATTGAGATTCATGCACGAAAATCATTTCGAGAACTAATTCTTTACAATTTATGATTGCTATTTTGTGAGAATTACTTGCAGGAAATATAAATGGGAGCACTCTCGATTGATTCTGAAAAGTGTTTACTCACAGAGTCACTTTTATCTTTATAATTTTTCAGAATAATAATTGATCCATTCTGAATTTTTCCATCTCGTTATTGGGAAATGTTAAGGATTGGCAACCGTCCGTGCTCCCATTAGACCAGAATGTTGATAGCACAATAGTGCCGTATGAGCAATGAACATATTTAATTATTACTACAATACGTACACTAACTCACTATGTACGGATGATTCGTAATAACATACAATTCTTTGCTTTATCCGTATTTCAACAGATGAGTGAACTATTTGAGCAAGTGTTGGCTGTGCACGGCATTCCTATTCTTATTTCAATGTAGCATGACACGCAAAAATGTGAAAGTTGAAAATAAATTTTTGTGGACAGTTAATAATGGGTCATTCATATTGCATGACTATATATTCCAATTACACGTCTATTTCATTCCTTTGAATAAAAATCAATAGAAGGAAAACGAAAAGCAGTCCTATTTAACCTATTGACCATAACCTACTCATAATAATAACCTGACTAAATCTATTCACATTGGGAAATGACATGAAGTGTGTACCCCCTGCCACTTATTCAAATGGAAAGCAAAAACTGATTGTGTGAGTAAATTAACTCTGTTTTTGATGGTGCTCCAAAAAGTATTAAATTTCATCCTCATTTCACTTGCCCTCTTCACATGTTCCTTCCACTCTTCACCTGCTCATCACAGGTCCAATTCCACTAATAATAATCACAAAATGAATCATTTTCAAATTAAAAAAGTTACGTGAACGAAACATGAACAACTGCCAAAACCGTAAGGCCAGAACAGGAACTTCTACTTATCTGCGTCTACTCGTGAAACACAATGGCTTCTTTTGTTCAAGGATCTTTTCAGTTAATAGCCACCTTATATCCCCTTCTTGTATTTAAGTGCTGCACATGTTTGTGACCCTATATCACAAGTGATTACATTCATATTATATAGCCACGAAATTGTCATGAAGAGTGACATGAACTTGCTGTATGTATATGTTTATATTTAATATACATAGAATAGCCCCCCAACTTTTGTCATTCTCTGAAAGTAACTCTATAGAGGATCTTGACAACTTTTACACGATATCCCTAAATAAAAGAAGTTGGTGGCACACTATAATAAAATAATATAAATATAAGCAAAAGAACAAAGTCTGTTACTCCATCAATGATAGGTGCTTTGCTCACGTTAATTATCATCGTAATATCATGAAACTGAAAAGGGGTTACGCTAGGCTTCATAATAATGAACCTTAGCACCACTCTACTATACCACATACTACTACACACTGGATACACTCTGCAACATCCTACCTCACTCACGCTCATGTCCCCTTCACACACACACACACACACACCACTAGGGCTTCACTTGAGCACGAGACAGGTATTAACATCAACATATCCCAATTACTGCATTTAGGATAGAACTACGAAGCCGTTTGATGCGATGTGCTATTATTATCTAAGTACATATAGCATGTAAGTATTCTATTGTGTTTCATTCGATCTGCTCCAACAATACCTGTGCATTAGTCTGCCACATATCATATTTACATAGCCCCGTACATACAGAGACAGCCTCTGTGCATTATTTTAGATACAGAATTGTGTGCCTAGCGTAACTCTTCATACTCAAATGCCCTTTATTTTATAAGCTACTAGTATTAACTATATTCACTGACAGTAGGTTCGTAAGCAACTACTGAAACTATGTGACTTGACTATGGTACTGTACTCTACTATACACACACACACACAATGTAGCCTAGACGGAGTTTCAAAGTTTCAAGGCGTTGTTTCCTAGTGCAACTACCGATGCGTAACACTGAATAGTTTTTCAACAGAGTCTACTGCCGACCGTAGTTAACGTCTAGCCTACCTATAGGATGAAAATATAGATAAAATACACTCAGAGAAGAATTGTGCGACTCTCACAGCACAGCATTTCACTACTAGAAGTGGTATTAGTTAGTAGCTGCTATACTAACAAGCTTAATCGTAAGTGGCTTGACTTGAGATCTGTCTGTGTGCAACGGACTAAACGCGCATTGTGTACTTCTGTTTTTTAAATCCTTTGTTGTATTATTGGATTAGTTTGCATTGTAGTCGATTTAGTTTGTTTAGGTAAGACAAGAGGAACTCACTGGCAGTTTGTGTGTGTGGTGGTTATTGTTGTTGTGCAGTGTTTGTGTGTGTAACTGCGTCTCTCGTCTCACATTTTCAGTACTGTTCATAACTCGTTACTTTACGTTACAATATATTGTAGGTTTCTTAAGGAGAGCTTAAAAGACACGATACGGCTTTATTACGTTTGATTCAAGTGTGCGAAGAGAGACGAAAGCATTACAGTGAATATTACACGGTGCTAGTTTGCTTGTCTAAATCGAATCAGGGAGAGCTCTGTGTGCAATACATGCGTTCTTAAATTACATAGCTGTATAGTAGTATTCGAGTGGATAGCGAGTACATCAGTCTCTCGTCTATACCCACAGACGAAACATTGGCGAGCGAAAGAGACGAGAAAGTATCAAGTGAGCATTGATTTATGGACGAAGTGAATTGAGACAGATCGAGACTGGGACAGCTAACTCTGCCTTTCGATTAAAGATAGATCAGTTCCAATTCACACACACAGAAATACTAAAAAGCAATGTGCTGGGAAAGCCTGCTTCACACAGTTCTGTAGTGACTAACCAAACGTGCAGTGTAAAGCGCAGAGGAGGGGAATAGAAGGGCACTTTTCCGGAGAGTAAAAGTTTACGGTCTCTCAATGGGATCAGATCGAGGATCTTCATTTTACAATTCAATCGAGGAAAGACTGACATTTAGTGTTGTGCTGTCTACTTGTCTAGATTATTCGGCTCAGTCTGCATTTATCTAGCTCTCGCTCTCTTTCTCTCTCTTTCTATCCCTTTTGGCTTTCTGTGTGCGAGGGAAGGAAATCGTTCAATTGCTGCTCGTCTGTATTATGTGTTAGCTACGTAATCGATGTAAACGTGCTCCGAATTCGAATTAAATCTCCTGCAAGAAAATAAACTTTGGCCATAAATATCCCTCGTTTCAAGCTGCACTCTTTGATGGCACTCAATTAAATGTCAAATGTATTATACAAATAGTAGAGGAAGACTTATAGTAGTAGAAAATAGCGTCCAATTTTATTGAAGTTGTAGGCACTCGAATTCCACTAGGTGCATTATAAATGTACAATAAGTGATCAAGATAGATCGGAACAGATACAATGAACTACTTTATTCATGTTTTAATTTACCCGACTGGATGTTATTTTTGTCAGTGAAATTGGTGTCATGTGAATGATGGATGTTGAGGCAATTCATCTAAACAGAGTGTAACAACATGAATCTGTATTCAATCTGAAGAAAGCACGCTTAATCTAATCTGGATTTTTTAGAGCTCCTCGTAGTATTAAGGAGCAGATAGTAGAGAGAAGCCCCCTATACACTTACACATAATAGATGCGAGATCTATTTCAATGCATTGTATTTAAATAGATATTTACTAAAAGGGGTTGATTATCTCAGACTGTACGTGCGTCTCTCATTATACATACACACGAAAGTTATAAATATCAGCCAAAAAGAAAAATAATTCCCGAAGGTTTTCCTCCTTTCTGTTGGATTTACGAGTTCGATTATCCGGGTCGTGTTTATGTTTCTTTTTCCAGTGCAGTTTGCACTTTTTGCAAGTGACACATCGTCTGGCTTGGCTTGTCATCGTCAGATGTGCAACTGAAAGTGTTGTGGGGCTATTGACTGGGAAAAAATCTCGAGCCAGCCTCCTCGTATCCGCTCACACAAACTTACTACTACTTACTCCTACACTTAAACTTGATGGCAAAATATGTGATGTTATTGATGGAGACGGATTTTGTGGGATGCATCACTCTTTGTTGAATTACTTGGTGACTGACCTAACCTAGCTGCACATTTATAAGAAGAAACATCGACTGAAGCGATTTTTCCAATTTGTTTGCAGTTGAGTTGATGTGAGTGAGATCACAGTTAGCTCGTACAGACAGTGGAGAATATTGCTACGGTGAAGCTGTTAAGGCAGATAACGGCCATTTATTCATGTTTATTTATCGTGGCTGCTTAACAACTAAACTACTAACACACATACGTTAATACAATTCTACTACTAACAACATTTACAACAACCTCCCAAAGCATATAAATATTTTAACCATCAACTATGAAAATGGACGAAGTTGACTCTGCGTGCCAAATGCACAGTTTCAACAGTTTCATCAATAACCACTGCTCAAAGCACACGAATGGCAACAGCACCGTCAGCAGTACCAGCAGCAGCACTAACGGAAATTATTTTAATAATGAAACAGATGGCAAAAAGTACAAATTAAGACTTAAATTCGATTCCGGTTGTTCCCTTGAAGTCGTCCGTTTGAATGGTGGTCATTTTTCGGTAAATTTCAGGGGGGTGGGGTTACGTATATGCTCACAGTAAATGCAAACATGTGAATTAATTAACGTTATGTATATTAATTGTGCTCAACAATTGAAAATTAGTAGCGCTTGCCACATCCTTAATGAAACATTGTTGTCTCCGCCTCGTTGTCTTTCATTATGCAGGGAGCAGCCATTAAACGCTTCATTTACTTTGAATGGCTCAGGTCAGCTATATTAAAAATTAGGGTTCAGCGTTTCCCCTTCCTTTACACTGTATTGCAATTTATTCTTGTTAAACAGGTGGGTGTGGACACAACATGTTATAAATAGATACGAGAGTACTTTATACTCTTTTATACATTTATTATGATCAAGCATTTAATATTTTTATGTACATTTTGTACATACAGGAATATGCGTAGGGTGGCATTCAGAGATTAGTCAAGTTAGACCTTACGAAATTCTTTATGACACAATAAACTAGTAAAACAGCAGTGTGATAAAATTGTGTGTAATTATGGCATTGGCTAATTAAATAGTGGTAAGGTAGCAGTGTCGACGTTTCATTCAAAAATTGCATTTTTGACTTTTGGCGCATAAGAAAAGGTTGCATTAAAATAGTTCATAGTAACAGTATGGAATTTTTATGACAAACTGATTCAATTCACGGAGCTTAAAGTTGAAAGCATTTAATAGTACGATCTGTAGTCTGTTGTTGAGAAAAATAAAATAGCTTCTCGCTACGCTACACACGGATTACACACTATACGGCACATACATATATATTTCTTCATTTTAATGGTCATTTGGTTAGAAAAAATAAACCTTAGTCATTTCCCGGATGGATCCAACGAAATTGTTTTCTGAATCCTCACTGGAGATACAACTTGTACGTTATGATGCAATTCTGTGCAATTAGAGCCTTCTCGCCTTCACTAATTTTAAGTGTGTAGCTTGTAAAATTGGGATGATGGCATTGATAAGATTTCACTACAAGGTGTATCTCTAGATAATAAAACTGCAGCTGAGACGACTGGATAGTGCATAAACATCGAGATGTGTGATTTATCCTGTGAGTCTCAATAATACCTTAAAATAACGAAATTATATACATACGTACATTCTGCATAGGCACCTACGTGTGTCTAATTGTTGTGTGCGTTGCTTATTATTAGTTGTACATGTGAATAGTCTTGAGCTCAATGTTTATTAGGGAAAATCCAGTTGCCACTCTGCATTGAACCAAATCCACTAATGGTTGAACAGGGAAATTAACATTCTGCAACGAACAATAATTGTGTATAATGTGTACCACCACCAAAGCGCTATATGTTAATGTGTTATACTCGAAACCCTTTATCGTCTCTTTCATCTTGTAAATTTGTTAATGTTAACGTGTTCGTTCATTATTATACGTTTGGAGGAACGCAACCATTAAAACGAGAATTAACATCGTTTTAGAAACGAGTTAATTTATTTGTTTTCGATTTTATGGTGCAGGCATTTGCGAATATGTTGATAAGAAAGCTACCTTGCTCAAAGTTGGCTGAGCACAAAATAATGTACATGGAATCTGTCATTTAAGTTATGCAATACAACAACAAATTAACATTGACACGAAATAATTTTAAAATGTAATTATATATAGTACACAAGTTCGCATTCAGCTTTGAAGGCATCCTTATACCAGCATAGTAACGTGGTTAGGCTGCGTTAACTATGTTAAATAGTTGAATAAGCTATTTTTAAACTTGATAAAGAGAGTTTAATAAAAAGTAGAGTGATGTGGCGTATAGTAGTTAAATATGTATGTGTGTACACTTTATGTGTTATAAAATTAAAGTCAGCTTTATCTATAATGGCAATTACCAATATCTAAAGAAAGCTTTCCATTTTTAGAATTTGACACATTTGGACATCAGTGGAAACAGTGCGGAGAAGTTG
>JABASC010003193.1:0-14897 GCA_019776185.1 Plutomurus gul
TTTTTGGTCAGGTTAGGTTTCTTGGTTTTTCGAATTCAATCTGTGTGTTTTGGATAGAATTAGGTAAGGTTTTTTGGTCGCTGTTTGCATATCCATGGGAAAAGCCAAAACCCCTAACCTGACCAAATAACCTGTATAATTAAGTAAAGTAAAAAAACCTAACCTGACCAATAACAAGCATAATTAAATAAAGTCAAAAAACCTAACCTGACCAGTAACAAGCATAATTAAAGTCAAAGTCATTTTCAAGTGTCCCCTATTTTTTCTTTCACACTCGGTAGAAGGCGCGCGGTGGGTATAGCAAACGGCACAAGACACTCGATAACTTCTCTCAACCTATGTAAGACACTGAATATTTTCCTTTTTGTTTCTAGTTATGTTTTTCGATTGATAATTTGAAATTGAATTGACTGCTTCTTCGTTGTTCGTTAGTGTGTCGTACTCTCGTATTTATGATTTATTAAATCTTTGATTGTTAATGTTTTGATATCATTGTTAATTGATATTTTCTTGATGGTGACTAGACAATCAAATATTCTACGTGAAACTATCAGCTGCCACAAAATTTCTGCTAGCACTCGACTGATGGCTGAATGACGACACAGTAGAGTAGAGGTGATCTTCTGTCATCTTCGAAGCTATTACAATCAACTAACAACTAATATTCACTTTATTCTCCGCATTGGTATCAAAATTTGTTGTCACCTTATTACACTGGTTTTGGATTCCAGCTTAAAGCCCAAGCCCAACAACACATTTAACAAAACATTTAAAAATCAAAATTAAATAGTTGCAAACAACAAAGATAGTCGTCAAAGTCAAAACTGTACAATTGGATCATCCTCAACTTTTTCCAGCAGGAGGGATTCTTCTACAATCTACAAAATTCTACACTCCAAATTAAAAAAAAAACTGGTTAGTATTTTTGGTGTATTTTCTCCCCAATATCGTTAAAATTTCGTCAACCTTTTAATTTTATTGGCAATAATGTATCAATAAGAATCACTATTTTTACACGATGAAATACTTTTGTCAGCATCTGCGTACGCTTACAATTACAACGCAGAAAGATTATAACTACGATGATGAAAATAAGATAACGGATGTTAGCTCAGTGATTTTCTGTGGTATTATTGTGAAGTATTGATGCTAACAATAAATACTTAAACCGTAGTTTGTGAACGGTGCATTCCATTTAAGAAATCTAGTCAGTCTAAGCTGGTGGTTTCTTCTATATATGAGACCAACAGGACCACTCATTGTTTAGTTAGTTCAGTATTTTATGGTCTCTAAATTCGCTTTGATTTTAATATACTAAATATGTTGACTTACTATTAGTGATTCGTATTTGCTGCGCAAAATGTTCAGAATATCTGGAGGGTCTAGGTATATGTATCTATTCTGGTTAATATCACAAGAAAGTTAATCCTTTATTAATTATTATCATGTAGAGATTTTTACTGCGGCTTGAAGTGTTTAGAGTAGGAGCGAATGTATGTATGCTCCAAAAATAGTGGAAAAGTTTAGATATATGGGACAGTGTTCGTTACATTCAGCAACACAAATAAAAATGAGTTTGAGGGATTTACCCAACCCCCAGTTAGGGCTGAGAACTTGTGTTTTTCTAAAATGGGTAGAAACCAAAGAAAGGAAGCCAAGATTTCAAGCTTTTGCTTGCTCAACTATTGTTATCGATCATGGATGCAAACGGGATGGCGAAGAGAATGCCAAGGCCGACAGAGATGCACTTTTAGGTATTCAAAATATAGTTACATTAAAATCGGTCAGTGAAGTGACCGCGCAGACATTGCAAAGCATATATTGCATTTCCTCCCTCCGTGGGATTTTGTAGAAATATGCTTCCCCCCAATTTTGTCCACATGCTTCTTGCACCACCCTTCAAATCAAAAGTTTTGCCTCTATTGATACCACCTCATATTACTGCAGTCATAATCAGATTTTAAGCAATAAGCTTGCATACACTGTTAATTGTACTATGTCATGTGTTCATCTCATTAGCTAATAGGCAAAGTTTGTACGCTAGTGTAATTTGTATCTCAGCAGTACAGGTCTACAAATCATTACCATTCAATATGAAGCGTGAAGCCGTTCAACTTTCCCACTATTTACCGAATCCCTCTCTTATATTCAGGGATGCAAAAACCTGACCCATGGGTTTTGGGGTTTTTCATACATGACATGAACATTTAGTAAAAATAGCAATATTATTGTTAAATTTATTTGAAACAATAACAATATTTACGCATTACACTGCACAAAAACAATTATTTATTTTAATTATACATCAGCAAAATTATTCAATTGAAATGGATAGAGGAATCGATTGTGCTATTGAGAACAATTTTAGTATGCATTATTTTTCAATCCCATATTAATAATACAAAGTTCAGAGAAAGAGTCGGTAATGTCTCCATATCAGATCGCTTGCAAATAACCTAACCTCCATCACTGCTTAGTATCTATTAATTCTATAGCGAAAGAAAGTTCGTTACGTTTTGAGATAGGAGGTAAAATCAAATTAAATGGTCACCTTGTCCAAATGACCACCTTTACATGCATAATTCATTCGTACACTTAAGAACAAATCACTAAAGACGTCTGCAATTGAGAGGGGACGGGACGGGTATGAAATTTCGTCACATATTTAACTTATTTACCTATGTTATAAGTATAGCAAATACGACAGGGCGAGGGAGCGAGTTCGAAAATCGTTGTCTTTTGCAGATTTCATTAATGGATCGTGCCTTAATAAACTCAATTTGTATGAGAGATTTTCTCTCTTTGAGTTGTTTCATGTATGCTTAAAGTGCATTTGTCTCGTGTGTACTGTGTACACAAAAATGCAGTGCTACAGCAGACTGTTATGGTGCATGTTGGTGTAGTAGTGTTCTCCTACTTTATTGTCATTTGCTGTATCCTTGTACCCTGTTTTTAGTTAGCCTAGCATGGCTGCCACATTTGGTGTATAGGGTTAGGGAAACACTATCCTAACCTGCAGCTGTGAGGACAACTCCCTTTGCATGTGGTAACCATGTATGCATGTACGTCCCCAGTCTTTCTTTTTGAGTCATCAAAGCAAAACTCATTGGAAATAGTCATATTAGTTCTCTCTTTGCTCTGATGTTGAATGGTGTAGCCTTACATTGTTGGTGTGGTGTAGATCAAAGCAGTTCGATTTGGTTTTAGTCCATTTTTATTTCTACATAGTAAGGTTGTTGGAGAAAATTATCGTTTGTCGTGTATAGTTATACTTTTTGAAGCTGCTTGCATTTTATTGTCGGATTGTTTCCAAAACTCTTAAATTCTTCTTTCTTAAGGACAAAAGAAGGTACTGTTGTTTGATATTCCGATAGTTTGTAACATAAATTTATTTGTCACCCTTGCAATATAGCAGGATTTTCTGCTTAATCATTCTAGGCTGCTGGATTATCGCAAGTGGTAAAAGAAATAAGTAAAATACTGTCAACTGTACCGTACACATTAGAGTTGTGATTTTGTTTAAAACAACAAAATATATCTGATACAAAGAAGAGTTTTTTAATTGACTCTTAAAATATCTTAAATGCACATGAATCCATGTATATATAAAATAGAAATGATAATACAGTGGATATATTTTTCCTTCTTACGGACTAAATTCGTCTAACTACTAAAAACTGTGGGTGTTAGGCAATTTTGTTTGCCTAATTCAAGGGATTTTTTAAATTAGTTTTCCAGTTGCCTGAAATTTTTTAGTACAATTTGATATAATTTACACTAAGAGAGAGATTGTTTATTTAAACACTGTGTCACTTTTGAGTTTTCCACAAGACACAGTATATTTGGTATATTATAAACATCAAAGTGTAGCAAGGAACTTTTAAAATAAGTATGTATTCTAATGATTATTACAGATTCATATGAAGGACAATTAATTATTTGAATAATTGGATCGAATACATCAAAATCATTGGTCGAAATTCGAATCAGTACAAGTGCCACGGATTGTCGGATTTGTTTTAGTAATTCTTCACTTGGCTGAGCAACTTTTCTAAATTCAAGTAAGTTTTGTTTTAATATTCAAAAGATTTCTTATTTACACAGTTAGTTTATAGACCATAAACAACGTTTTCTGCATTTACGTATTTTTAAATAAGCAAACAATAGAATCGAAGTTACCATATACATATATAGCTTTTAAGAAGTTTAGAACATTTGAATGTGGAATTTCCAGCTGCGTCGTACGCTTAAAATACTAGTATTGCGTTGTGTTGTAGTGTAGTGTCATCTAAACCTAAACTATGCAAAGATAAACTGTAATAGTGTACAAATCTAGTTCGAATTTGCATTAGGGCTAGAATTATGGTTGGTTCATTTTGCAACAACCTCACACATACGTACCTTTGTTGTTTAATATATGTATGATTATATGGTCATTGGGGTGGGGTGGGGGGAAGCAAATTATGCACCACAGTCTCACATTTAAACTAGGCATAGTTTGGCTGCTGCGCACATTGAAGGTAGTAACATTTTTCAACAGATTTTAGTTTCGTTAGAACAAATGATCGCCAACAACGTTTTTGCTTTGGTTGATATTTACATCATTTACTGTTTGAACAAAGAGAATGGTTGAAGGCATAAAACTAGAGAGTTCTGTAGAATCAGAAAATCAAAACAGATATCGACAACCTGCCACATCACACGATAGCATTATGCAAACCTCTACAGCAGTCTCGTTTACTGCATATCAGTGTTTGTTTCTAACAATCATCTGTTAAGCCATATAAGCAGTCAGTGTCGGTTCATACATGTGTAGAGTCAAGCAAGCCAGTCAGTTGTTTAGGTATACCTATATACATTTTTGCTGTGGAGTTGCTGAACTCGTTCCAATGTCTGTCTGTAGAATTTGCGATATCGCTACACTACATCACGGGACAGGACAACAACCACATAATTGTACATGTTTAGACGCAAATCAACGTTCGATCTTTGTATTCTAGTTTCCATAACTCAAATTGCAATTTCAATCAATAAATAAATTCGTATGTAGCGATTTTTTTTAATTGTCGTAGACACTATTATTTCATGACAAGCTACCTTTACCCTCATCTTACTGGCACGGACGAAAATGTGAGTTTAGTTCATGCAGTACATAACGAGATATTTATTTTTTGAATACTATTTTTTCCCGTAAGGTAGACTCAGACTGTGAATATATAGTTAGTCAATATAAGCTGTAAATAGTGTTTACGACAAAGCCTTAGCATAGCAAAGCACACACTGCCTTTTACGCTTCCTGAGTGATTATTATTATCAAGGTTACTTTGTTCGATCTCTTGAATAAAGCAGTAGACGCAACTAGGTACCACATCTGTAAACTAGGAGAAGTACGAATCGATTTCACACTGGTTTTTGCCACTTATAAAATCCAAATATTTAAATTTAAATATTTGTGAGGGGGAGTAATAAAGCTATGGAATTTCTCACATTGTGTCAACACAATATTTTACTTTACAACCTTTCTAATATTAGTTTGTATAACAAAATCTTATTTGTAAAAATAAAATCTGTCAAAATTCTTTTCAGTTGTTCGTTCCGATTATGGCCAAAATGTATAAATTACAAAGATTATTAATAACAAATATAAAATTCACTGTTAAGTAACTGACAGTTTTAAAACGTTGTATTACAGAAAAATTGAATTCAATAATCCCAAAATACATTCTATTATTACATATGCAATGTTGCGCTGAGTCAGGTTTCTAATAATACAAAACCAAACACCATGCTGCACAATGCACGAGGGGAAGTGAGAACAATGTAGAAAATTCTCTCACCTACAGCATTTACTATTTACGTTACAATATTTACTGGCCTCACTCTCGACTCAGTTGTGCTCTTTGTTAATACTACCGTGTAAGTGCACTCACTGCATATAATATAGAGAGATTCATGTTGGGAAATGGAATATACAGGGTGGTAGCGAAATCGGACTCAAGGTTGTTGTAAACATTTTGTTTTTAAATTCTTGGGAAGCAATATTAGGCTGCTGGAAAACATTTGTGGAATCTTGCGATAATGTGCTGAATGTGCTCTTGAATATTAAAAGGACAAATTAATTTTACTTCTCTACAGCGTACCAGCTTTACGACATTTCACATTGCTAACGAGAATTGCACATTTAGAAAATTTATCGATATATTTACTTGATAGGTTGGTACCTTTATTTGCTGGATAACGGAAGTTGTAGCGAATTTTTGTAATATACACAACCTTTTTACAAGAGTTTCATGGAAATAAAAAAGTAATGTTTTTAGCTAAGTATATGTTGGTGCCTGAGCAATTCATGGAAAAAATTCACTTTGCACAGTTAGTACAGTACAAGGTCTTTGTTCGGAATTTTGCAAGGTATTAGTATAGTCGAGGAATCAGAATTATTTGTATTTGTTCGGTGCATTCAGTATTAGCACCCTGAACTTTCTGTTTCCAGACATGTGTACCGATTACCGATAGTAATTAGCAGGTATGCTCTGCCACAAATGCAAAAGTGTACATTATATGTAAATGGCAAATGGTGGCATTGTAAGATTGAGTATAATACAAAATACTACCTAAATGAAGAATTTACGAGTTATGACTTTTACAGATTATAAATATCGATATCTAAGAAATTATGTTTAGAAAAGCTGTAGTTTGTTGAGATTTGTTTGGACAAATTTAATTGATTATGTATTGTGTATTGCCCTGTGTGTGAGTACGTAATAGCGAAGAGCTTGCAAGCTTATTGTTTGTGCCTATCGTGCAGTCATACTTACGTACAACGCATTAAAAGGAAGAAGTGACGAGAATGCGGTGAAATGACTACCTATGACTATGAGTAATGTTTAACTTGAATTGAACTTTTCATATGGACGTGCTGGCATTTTGTAATTTTGCTGAATGTTTAACAGCTGAAGAAAAGACGTGGTTCAGTCGCAATAGTCATAAAACATTTTGTCTGTGTAACACGCATTGGCAAATATCTATGCTCGACTTTTCTTATGATAAGTATGGTTAAGTGTGTATTCATCCGTTTTTTTTGGCCTAGTTATTGCATTTTGGTATTTCATTTCC
This sequence comes from Plutomurus gul, assembly GCA_019776185.1. Classification (NCBI taxonomy): domain Eukaryota; kingdom Metazoa; phylum Arthropoda; class Collembola; order Entomobryomorpha; family Tomoceridae; genus Plutomurus; species Plutomurus gul. The sequence goes on from JABASC010003193.1 coordinate 7,114, forward strand.
TATTCCGTAAGTGTAAGTAAATGTTGGTTTGAATAGTGATAGTGAATGTTAACTAACGATCAACCACCGTATCAACTACAACATAGACAACTGAAAAATGCAATGCATTACGTACACATACGCATTTACGATTTTTTGGTATAGTAATAATTGTTCAATTAATTACACGTAGAACAAAGTGGTTAAAAAACTAGTTTTTACCATTTATTGTGTTTGTATTCAACATAGCGTAAGGTTCTACCCACAATCACATTGCGTATCTACATAAACTATTCTTTACATGTTTGTTCAATGTAGAAAGCTATACTTTTGTTGCTATCCTCAAAGCACATTTCACATTGACAATGCATAAAAGAAAATCACATAAGAAGTTAGATTTATATTTGAATCGAAAACCCGCATTACTATAAATTATTTCACTCGGTACATGGAATGCTAATTAAATGTCAATTGTAGCATAGCAATTGTAAATTGGTGCATTGACATTGATATGGTATCCTTTAGCCATTAGTACACTCTAGCCACTCTGGTGTACTCTAATTATGTAGATCTCGGTGGGTATGGTGGTAACAGAGGGATTGTGTTAAAAATTAGGAGACAAATTTTGTTTGTAAAGCTTATATTTTATATCTTATGAGAATTCGCTTCTGAGACACCTTTGTAGCCATACTTTACTAAATGTTGTTCTGGGGGAGGGGGAGGTAGAGTTCAATATATTTTATCGGGTTTAATTAAAAGATTACTTATGTTACTCTGGTAGTAGCTGTTCAGCAAGCAGCCGTACATGGACAATGGCAACAGTAATGGAATCATATATATTGTGTGCTATCTCATCAGTAATAAGAGACCCTATATGGTTATTGTCATTGTCTCATAGTTATGCGGATATTATTAGCGACTATACTATTCAGAGTACTTGTTTTGTTTACGAAGATCTTTGTTTTCTACGTCCTGGATGAAATGAAATTCTTCATCGACTCCTTTAAAGAGATGTTAATAAAAACCATTGATGTCCGAAGCGTCATAAAGTCATAATGAATTATTTATTAGAGCTAACCGCTATACGGAAGTTTACTTTTATCTACTTTGGACAAGTTTAACTTCCTTGTCTGCTGATGTAACATTTTGAGATCCAAGTGGGCATTTTATATTAAACTTACAAAATTTGTTCGTGGATTTCATAGAACAAGCGGACGATTTTAAATGCATTTTTCTTGAACACTGCGCATAGCTATGCCGATGGACATTTACATAGGGTTGTGGTTTCAGAACAGACGGCAATTCATTACGATTGAATATCTGATTTTACTGTTGATATCCATTAGGATGTATGGACCAATAACGAAAAGGGAAGGGTGTGCGTCGAATTTTCTCGATGACCTGTCCATATATAGAACCAGTCCCACCAGGTCCAGATACTTCATTAAAGATCTAATATTATGATTAAGCACGAGGCGTATGGGAGGCAAGGTATGGATGCTATATGGAATTATGGAATATTGCAATTTAGTATCTATACGTCACGCTCTCAGTAATCGTTTTATTCTCACTGACTAGACAGTCACGCACAGAGCAGCAGAAGCGTCCAGCCACAGGCTGTGGCCCACAGCTTGCACTGATGTTATTTCTGAACGCTGTACATATAATTACTGAAGAGATGTGTTTGTCAAATGGTCGCAGTTAGTGTGCTTGTGAAGGATAAGTAGCAAAAATGTATTTGCGTCTTCTGTTCTGGGCTTACTACGTAAATTGAATGCTATAGCGCAGCGAATCAAATGAGCGTAGGTATCTTTGCGTTGTTGGCCCGTTGAACATGAGTAGCGTTCGTGCAGTGAGTGAAGTCAGGTCAAGTCAACTTTCAAGCTTAAAAATATTGAATGTGACTTGAGTAGGAAAACATAGTACGACTTAAGATTATATTAATACTGTGAAGGACTAATAGTTCCCAATGCCCCAACGATTTGCTTTTCAGTCAGGAGCTGTTTGTTTGAGTGCTTTGTACTGATTGAACAAAAATAAAAACATCTGGGAGACAGCAGAATTGAGTAAATAAGGGTGGGTTTTGCAGTTCACTTCAGTTCATCTGGTAGGCAGTGCACTGCGAGCTACACGGAGTATTGGATTATAATACTCCGTGGTGGTGTCACATGAAAAACCCTGAAAATTACGCTGCACGGGTCTTCTAGTGAGTTAGGTTGGCCCCGAATAGAGAAGGTTCACAGAATTCTTGGGGATTTCTTGTAAATGCGTCGTGTCTCCTCTGCACTTACTTATATTCTATATATTTAGATATCTTATATATTGTATATAGCTGAGTACATACGCGTGAGTAGTGAGTACAAGGAAAACCGATAAGAGGAATTATGCTATGATGCAGCAGCAGCAGTAGGCGCAATATTAAGATATGGTTGTCTGTATAATACCAAGGCGTTCGGCCTAACCTAACAATAAGCCAGCCTTTCATACACTGTAAATTGTTGTTAGGTCTTAGAGCACATTGTTAGTCTGTTTCTTATGCACAGGAGAGTCGCTGCTCTGATGAGTCATATTATGCGTTAGAGGAAATTTTAGATTAGTAGTCAATGAAGAATCTGACTGTATTCACGGTACGAAAGAAAGAACGTCTCCTCAAGTAGCAGCAGTAGGTGTATGTAACGTAAGCAACATGTTTATGACGTAGAGACTAGTTCTTGTTCAATGTAGTTCCTTGAGTATTCTCTCAGTCAGTCAGTTTTCTTTGTCTCGCGGTGAGTAATGTAATTCGTCGTTTGCATTACAACACACAACTCGTGAATCGCACGTATGTAATACAAAGTTTTCTTCAACAAATGCGTTTTGGATTCTGGCTACTTCGAAATAGAATTTTTATTATTATTTCTTCCATTTTATTTAAGGGTGTTATTTAGTTGTGCCTATCTGCTAATGGAAGAAACATTGTGACTTTGTGGTTCTCTCTTGGTGCTATTAATTTAAACGTTCGATGTTCATTACATTTAAGTTTAACATTTTAAAGTGTTCCTATTGTACAATTGGTGAGTTTATAGTGTTAATTAAATAACTCGTACAAACGTAAAAGTGTACAACATTTAATATATTGATTTTTATTGTTTCAGGTTATAAATATATACTCACATCTTTTTCAAGCATAATGGAGGGTGAATCAAATGGTATGGAGGGGGGTCAATCCCAGTGTCGGGCTGGATGTGGGTTTTTTGGAAGTTCAGCTACTGATGGACTATGCTCCTTGTGTTACAAAGAAGTTGTGAAGAAGAAGCAGCAACCTCCAGCTGGCAGTTTAAAAATTCCCTCCCCGCAGCGCATTACACCTCCCAGTGAACCCCGCACATCACCAGCACCTCAAAGCCAGACTGATCCGCCATCAAAAACTCCCGTAATTTTTTCTTCATTACTAGATGTTTAAGCACATGATAAAATTGTTCCAGTCCTTGGCGGAAGTCCAAGTTCCCTTTTAACAGAAACAATGGGTTGGTACTACTACGTGATGATATTAAATTTGTATCCAATGTATTTTGCTAGTTCTGAAGAACGTATTGTTTGTCATTCGCAGAACAAAGAAGGGGAAGTATGTTCTTTCCAAGAATCGTTTAATGTTTTATGGCAGAGTGATTTCATCGCTTTGTGTACATAGAAACCAATACAATTATATTGTTCGATAGGATCGAATTCCATAAAACGATAAGGAATGTGGAATGTACTCATATTTCCATTCCACAAAGTTCACCATTAAAATTTGTTTTTCAAATATGAAGTGATAAAAGCAGTATTTATAACTTGTTACCTTCCCATCGTTATCACTATTGGTGGAGGATGAACTGTGCTCACATTTGCGGAAATCAAACTGGGTAGAGTAGTGGACCGACGTTTATTCATTGAATCTTACTTCATCCTATTAGTAGTGCGGTGCGTGTTGTACTGGCAAAGTAGAAAACTAAATTTGTGAGCGCATCTCACAATGCCAAAATTATCGGTTAGATCCCATTAGTGTAATTGAAGAAATTTCAATGAAGTTTGATTTAAGATTTAACTGAGTTTGATTGTGAATTTGTTTGGTTGCAGGAGACGGAAGTCACAGTGTTTGAGGCGGAGAAACCCGCTACTGCTACTGCTGAAGCAGATATTATAACTGCCACTTCTACTGCAATTACTAAGGTAGCAGAACCAAGCACAGGATGTCCTTCTGGATCTGATACTAAGAAAAAATCTAATAGGTGCCAAATGTGTCGCAAGAAAGTTGGCCTCACAGGTGCGGCAACGTGCCATAGAACAATCACAATTTATAGGAAAAACTTTGTCATACTTTTGAGATTTTCTAATTATTCAATGAATTATTTCAGGTTTTGAATGTCGTTGCGGAGGACTATATTGCTCTTTGCATCGTTACAGCGATAAGCACGACTGCACTTTTGATTACCGTCAAATGGGGGCCGAAGAAATCCGCAAAAATAATCCTGTAGTCGTCGGCGAGAAGATCCACAAGATCTGAATGTTCTTCCCAGTAGAGGCTTTACGCACTCACATATTCCCATCGATTTTCCTACTATTCATCTACAGAAAACTACACTACAACATCTACAAAAGTTAAAATTGATTCCAATACATATGACATTCCGCCGACGCCGCCGTATGAACACCTCCTACAATCGTTCCCTCCAATAAAACACCGTTATGTTATGACTTGGTGACATCCACTGTATACACAATAGGTTTCATCTTAATCGCAATTAATTGTAAATTGATTTGTCAGTTGATTTATCAAATATAGTTCTTATTCCCGTGTGTGTAAATTGTTGGTGTAAAAACTTCATTTACTACATCACGTATATTTGCCAGTCCAACATACAACTTTCATATTGTTTTATCTTTACCAACGGTTTTTTAATTGATGAGGGTGACAAGTGACAACGTCGTAAATTTGTAATAATAGTATCTAGGCTGCTATTTAACTGGTAAAAGTGCTTCTTGTGAAAACTAGGCAATATTTTGCAGATGTCTTTCCACTTTATAGATTTCGTGCAGGCCGACAAAAACGGATAGGTATTTCGAAATGATATAAGGGTATCAGTACCTGTTATAAGTCGTACATTATTTAAAATCTGCCACCAATCTGCCACCTTCGATCAGAAATTAAATGATATCAAATATGTTACTAACTAAAGAAGGAATTAGGTGGGTATGTATGGTTTTCAAACTGATTATTATCAGGTTATTATCATTAGCCAGCACAATTATCGAGACAAAATTACAATTGCATATTATGTAAATATAGTCTTATTTTTGGAGCCATGTTACCACAGACTTAAAGAGAAAACATTCTAATTTTCCTCGTGAACCAATGCAAGTAATTCAGATTTCAGTTGAGTTAATAATGAGTTTAAGTTGTGCTGATAGAGTTCGCGTCCTTGTTCCTGTACAAACGCCAAGCACCTAATCTAAATTACTTGCAATTAATGCAGATTGTTCTGTGTAAGTTTGGGTACAAGATGGCTCTTAATGGAATACCACATTTCCAAAATAAATCTTCAAAATTTTAATTTATTTGTTAATAAGACGGAAATATTATAAAATCAACAATAGTATGGTTGGGACGCTAATGCCAAAGGGGTAGTGAACATAATTGGATAACAACTTGACTTCGTATTCACGATCATTTTTGCTTAAAATTAAAGTAGTTTACAATAACATTACTTGAAACATTGACCATAGCATTATGCTTTGTATGAGCATTGAGGGACAAATCATTTCATTGTCTTGAAAATTTTAAATGCTCCTTCAAAAGAAAATATGAAGCATTCTTCTGGATTTATACATTTAAATTTGAAATGTGGTAATCGGTGTACTGGCCACCATGTATATCTAGAATTATTAATATAAACATTGATTATAAACATATAAATATATACTGTATAACGGTATCATAAATCCTCAAAAATTAATATACGAAGTTAGGTTTACAATACTCAGAAAATTCACTAAAGGACAGACTAATTAGTTGTTGTACCATTAGCACTGTGGTCTAGCACGTGATGAAACCAAAAGATAGTATATTTAGAATGGTTAAATAATACATTACAATAAGGCTTACAAAAATACAAATACTTACAATCCTCAGTGTCAGCTTTAGAGCCCGTATTACGAACAATCGCAGAGAAGGGAATCTTTCGACGGTCGTTTCAAGTTTTTCATGAGTTTCATGAAACTTGCAAAGGATCAGAAGCATTTCCAGACTGTAGCTTACTTCAAATACTGGTGGTGTGGAAATACTGACGTGACTTCCCAATTCAGGTAAGTGTGTGTGTATGCTCTTTATTTTGCAACCCAAGTAATATGTGTGAATACAGTATCGGATTAAGGTTCCCCTCACAAGAACATCGCTCAACTGCTCTCTGTGTTTCTGGAGCCGGGTTTCTTGTCCCTTAGTGTAAGATATATGTTAAATGTATTGATATCCTAACATGAGTATGCCCCACAACTATGGACTTACAGTATTTTACAATATGTGTTGTGATTTCTTATGAAAATGCATTTACACGCTTTGCCTACCTAATTATGTTCGTGTAAATGCATAATGGTTTTTAAAATCTTAAAATCCTGCAACACAAATGTAATTTATTACGGCGTACTGAGTAGATTATGACTAACATGATAGCTAATATGGGTGATATCCTTATTGTTAGCTAACAATTCATAAACAGTGAATTTGGACTACTAATTTTTTAAAATCTAATTGAGAAAACTTCCGGAAACCAAATTATAGCATTCCTTGCTTTATTCAGTTTCCTCTTGTTGGGTAGGTGGTGGGCGGAATTCTACATATACGCATAGTAAATGTGGCCACTTCTGTAAGCTCTCAACCCTTGGATCTCATTGTCAGCTAACCCGAACGCAAGACTGGAATGCCACCTTCTCCCTTATCATTTTTGGTCAAAGTCATGTTCGGAAACTTCTGCTTAACGAAAGAAGACAAAAGCGGTTGACAGCGGGCTTTCTCGTGAGGAGAACCTTTACCTAAACTTGTTAAATTACTGTATTCATGTTTAAAAAAAGAGCTACGTCTTACAATACATGTTAATTGCAGCTAAGCGTAGGCGGCAATGGCTGGTTTTACCGCACTTGCCTCAATTTCAATCATTACATTTATTTTTATATGAGCTTCTAACCTAGCGCAAATGATAGGTAGACACACCTGTGTTGGTAATGTAGACACTATAAGTAAGTAATTAGTTTATTGGTGTTATGGTGTAATTCTTATATTTATGTATGCATCAATGATTCTCATTGTCAGCAATAAATCACCAAATGTATGAACATTTATGAACTCCAGCTAAGCTAAATTACCATTGAATTGACAATGCTATATGAATATATATATATAAATAAATGTATATGTAAGTACCAGCAATGTTTTACTTGTCAAGGACTGAATTACCAACATCTTGATATTAATGAAATAAAATACATTCGCGAAAATTATGAAGTTGTTCCGGCGGCGGAATAATATAAGGCACAGACTTTATTTGAACAAACCTGGACAGGATACAAGTCGTTTAGTGGACAGAGCAAAAATCTCTTACAAGTACTAATACATTCATATACTAAATATGGGATTTTACTCTGTTTTTTTCGCATTCACACAACAATTACGTTTAGTTTTGGCAAATATGATTACTCGTTTCAGGAGAGCTGGCAAATCATTTGACCAGATGATTTTATTTTAAAGCGGCTTACAATGTATACCTTATGCTAATTATTAAGTTATTGGAAGC